>JAOEHX010025412.1:0-14672 GCA_025448015.1 Bolborhynchus lineola | reverse complement strand
AGAAAAGACCACGGAAGTGGTGTGGAAAGCCATTTCTTCAGAATTCCTCCTCCTTAACTTATTAACCTTTTCTCTGGTGATACTGTTTCACTTAGAAGTTTTCGTTATACTCATGTAACTGTAGGAACGTTTCTAGAGAAGCAGCTGTTTGGACTACTTCACTGGCCTCAGAAATAACTCTGGGCAAAGGCGCCTTGCATGCTGGTCTAGCATAGCGGGCTACTGGCGACAACGAAATGAGCAGTGGAAAAATCACATAGGTAGCAGCAGCTACCAGGGAAGTACAGTATGTTTGCTACTTACAAGGTTGGGAGGAAGGGGGACACAGTGGCAGTTTTCCTGCTCTTTCTGTCCTTCTGGCAGCTGCAGGAAAAGCAAACCTGGCTCTTCGTGGCTAATCTTCCCTCCACTCCTCCCCTTTCTGCTGAAGAAGTAGCAAGGTACTGCATCTCATTCCTGGGGAGAAAAATGTAGGCATTTTTCTGCTGCTGACTGATCTTGGAGATGGCTTACCTTACCACGGGTTTCAAAGCACAGGCAATACCTATTCATTATGTGTAGTCTTGTTGGAGCAGAGCCGCTTGTGGTAACAGGAAGAACTTGTAAAAACAAGTTAAAAAAGAAAAGTTACAGCAATCCTCTCTAGAAATTCTAAGCCAATTGAGATTACAGCCTCACAAAATTAGCTGTATGTGCCAAAAGCAAAATCAGTGACAATAAGGATCCTATTGTCACAAAAACTATGAAGCTGACTATAGCAAATACTTCGTTGTTTTGAAGGAGGATTGTATGCAAGCACTCCTGAAATGTTGGCTATGGCTTGCTGGTAACTGAAAGTCAACACATAAGCTGATTATGAACTTGAGTGTATAGTCTTACCGACTTCGTGGTAGCTTTTGACCACAATAGCATCCTGTGACAGATGATGCTTGGAGTTTGTCTTCAGTGAGGTTTATTTTGATGCTAAGTATTCCTGCATCCCGAGGAAAAAAATACAGTTAATATCCTTATCCTTTGCTTAAAGCAGTGTTGTTTAAAATTCCGGTATATAGCATTAGCATTATTATGTTCCATGCATCATGCTAGAGGTCTGTTTTATGACTCTCAACAAGAATTTTTCCTCTCCCTTAAAAGGAATTCAGTTATTTTGCCATAAGTGACACTGGGCAAATGGGATCTCATGCTGGCTGCACTGTAAGAATAATTTTAACTATCTCATGACCTTCACCATCTCACAAAATGTGAACTACAGTAATAGGAATTTGTCATGCGTGTACAAGCCTAATTGTAGCTTCACTTTTTCAACTTCATTTTAGGCATCCTGCACTGATGGAAAACTATTTAATCACTTGGAAACAGTGTGGCGTTTCAGCCCAGGTATCCCTGGTTATCCAAGGACATGTACGTTGGATTTTTCAGTAAGTAGTGGCATTCAGACTATCACGTGCTGGGAGCAGGACATAGAAACAATATCTTCAACTATGCTTTTTTTTTATTAAACGTGTCTTACTCATCTATTTAAACACAAACCCTGGAACCAAGTTAGTTTTAGTCACTACTAGCCAAGGACATAGCCTTGGGTGATATGGTTTAGTGGGAAGTGTCCCTGCCCATGGCAGGGGGGTTGGAACTGGATAATCTTAAGGTCCTTTCCAACCCTAACTCTTCTATGATTCTGTCTCTCTCACCCTACAATTCTAAACATGCTGAAGTTTCTAGTCAAATAAAAAAGGAGAAATACTAAACATACTTTGCTATTTCCCCTTTAATTGCTCTATAACCTAAGTGTTCTTGGTACTAGAAAGTACGTATTCTCCTGTCTGTCCTGTTTGGCTTGCAGTTGGATCAGTTTCATTTCCTGGCTTCTAACTTTACTTTTTGATGTCTTTTTAATCTTACACCTTCCTTCTATAATGAAGGTATAACAGATTTTTGCTTGCCCCTCTCAAGGGATATCACTGCAGCTCAAAACTATCCTTTAAATACAGTGCATGATTTAGCCTGTTATTCCTAGACAAGTTGTCTTTCACTCAAGTTACTGCTTTTCCATTTTGTCTATGTAGTCTGTCATCTCATTGTTTTCTCACATTTTATAGTGTTAAGGGCGAGTGTTGTATTGAGCATGTAACTAAACTGGAGTTCGGAATGGGATGCAAAATTGCACAGAAATAGGTTCACCCTGCAGCCCTCTACTGGGATTCTCTGCTTTAAGAATTATCTTCTGTGACTGAAGGCCAGCACAGCACACAAACGTAATTGAAGACTATCAGACATAAAAATGACCTTTTCTTCTGAGGGTGTAGAGAAAAGACAACTCCCTGCCTGCCTGCCTTAACAGTTAACTGCTGCAGTAGCTTCAGTTAAAATGCACGATTCAGTAGCTAAAAGGAAATGCAGAAGCTCTAGTGCTGCGGTAAGAGGCCCAAGGGTGCAGCACAGGGAACTTAACCAGTATGGCTATAGGCTGACACTGCCTGCCTGTGTCAGGACAGTGTGTTTTGGCAGACAAAATCAAATCTGTAGCTTGTTTGAACATACCGTAACTACAGCTACCAAGGTGGAAAGACTGATTTAAAATGCTGGTATTTCACAGATAACTATTTCGAGCTAGGTTTAAATGCCCCTTAGGTTTGCACCAGCTTACCTGTAAGTCTGCTGCCACGCCATGCAGGACTTTCTTCAGACAACTTATGCCCCCCAGGTGAATCCTGTGTGGAAAGTAACTGAGTTATTCTTTGTCAATAACTTTTCATTATCCTGATTGTGATGCAGCACTTATTAAGTAGAATAGAGTTTAGATAAATGGAAGTGATTACCTCAAAAAACTGAAAGAAGGGATTCTTCTAACTGAAGAGCTTGGGGAGACAGTTCTCTGACAAAGGAATAAGGCTTTTCTTCACGGACACACTCACCTGTGGGTCTGTTTTAACTGTTCTTTCTCCTGCAGCTTGCAGACTAACTGGAGATGCTTTAATGAAGTTGTCTTCTTGTAACAGCATTTTACCACAATGGTAGACATAGAAAAACAGTTCTTCTCTATTTTCTTAAACAGGTTTCTTTTGAATTTCGTTCACTTCTACACTCAAAACTCGCCACATTATTTTTTGATGAAGTGATAAAACAGACAGTAGCTGCCTTTGAAAGAAGAGCATCCAAACTCCATGGTCCAGAAACAAGCATACCTCGGGAGCTAATGCTCCATGAAGTTCATCAGACGTAAAGAGAACTGCAAGAACCGCCATTACAAACTTGTCTGTACTCTTCATTTGTTCAAGAGGTGCCGTGTTCCTCCCTTGGGGCATCTATTTTATACCTGAGCTTTTGTGTGTGGTTTTATACTGTACAAAACACACCAGTTCAGCCAGATGTGTATATAGAATGTTTAAGCCACAATCAAGACAAACTTAAAGCCTTACCAACAACAGACACTTGGCAGCTTCTGTAACACAAGGTGTCACAGGCTGCCATTTATTAACTTGTCAAACAGTTTGTGTAATCACAGTGTGAATTCTAACTTATCTAAGCTTATGGGAGTTTTCAGCTTTGTAACATACTTGTTTGGGGATTTTTTTTTCAGCTTTTTAATATATGAACTCAAATTTAAGTTATTAGTAGCATAAATGTAACTTGACAACATCAACTTGGCCAACTCTGCCCCAGCGAAGGGAAGTGGGCATCTGGACCATTGAAGAGTCTATCAACCATGGAGTAGCAGGTGCTTGTCAGCCAAGGGGGAGACAAGGGTTAAGTCAGGATCCTTCAGCTGCTGCTTAACTCTGACCAGTAACTGCTATAGAAAGAACACCATAACCTGAACACTCTTGGTTTTTCCAGCAATTAAACATTAAAGGGTACATGTAATATAAAGGATGCTATAAATCAAGTGCAATGATTCCAGCTGTAGCCAGTGGTTTGTAGCTGTCTGGGCTCCAGCCACCAGTGAACGTGTCTTACATTAGGCAGATGGAACTTGCTGACCTGCAGCTTTCACTGTCACACACTGCACTGGGGTTGGGATAGATACATCTCATCTAATGTAATCACTTCCCAGTTCCAACCTGACTTTAAACCAAGATGAGCAATGTAGCTTTGAGAACTAGGGGAAGAGTGTTCTGTACCACAGTGCTCTCCTCCTTCCTGGAAGGAGGGAGCAAGATGCCCTCCACTTATTGCAGACAAGCATGCGCAAGGCCAGTTGTCACTAAAAACCATGCGCCAGGGCTAAACCTTAGTTCTGTGGGATTTTTCAGTACCATACTATCATTTAATTATCAGTCCATTACAAATTGAAGGCTGTCTTGATTAAAAAATATGTATCTTAAGTAGTAATATTCTTGACATTCTTTTTCACCTCTGAAGAAACCTAAGTAAGGCCTGAACCTATTTTAAAACCTGTTGTATCTGCTGCCTTGCATTACCCATTTTCCTTACCAAGATTAGGTGAAGCTTCTGATCCTCCAATGTCTGGAATCCACATGGCTGCTACAGGCTGGTGTACTAAATGACATGGAAGGTATCCTTCAGGACAGCCCCAGAGCAGTTTCAGACCACTTTTCCAGAAAGAGCAATAGAAATTTCACACATCCTCTCTGTGAAGGATAGCTCTTACTGAAGGTAGGAAGCTAGACTGAGCTCAGTTTTACAGCACTGAGAAGCTGTAAAGTGATACTGGTTGTTGAGACAATGAGATGAACAGAGGTTTGGGAATCCTGTTGAAGTTCAGAAAGCAGAGATGACTTTACACATCCATGTTAAAAGCTGTGGCAGGTCAGCATGTAGCAAACAAAGCCATCACATAAGGGAAAGCAGCATCTAGTGCAAAGTAATTCAAACTAAATCCTTGAGCCCATTAACAGAAAGATGAGAAGAGGCTGTAAGGCTCAAGGTGGGAGATAACCGTATTACACCTCAGTTAAGAGATTTAAAAACCCACAACCCCTTTCTTAACAAAGAGGACTCACCTGCTTCATCTTCCTCAGGGCACTTTCCCACCCCATCTATGCACTGGGCCGCCCATTCCAGCACCCCAAAGCAACAGTACAGACAGGGCAAAATAAAGTCAGTGCACAGGCCTGATTTTCAGAGCATTGTTTAATATTTCAAAGAACTGTAGTAAGATATTTCTTACCAAAACTAAAGTCGCTTGTAGTTCTGAGAAACATTCTAGACAAAGGAATGTTTCCTGGAGGGAAAGGCCCTGTCAGATCGCTAGTAAATCTGAGAAGCAGCAGCAGGGGTTGAAGGTTCTCCTGTGACTATGGCTTTGGGTGCAGATGAATAAGGTGATACAGTTTGTAACTTTCGAGCAGCTTGTTTTATTACATAAAGGTCACATAACTGTGTATTTGCCTACTTCGTACACAATTCTCTGGACTCACGCACAGTGGCTTCCAAGTTCTTCCTCCTAGTGGCAAGCACCGGTAAGTTCCAAAACAGGGTATCGAGTGCCTTAAGTAAAGTTTGACTCAGGACCTTGGTAGATGGATCTTGCACCCAGTTATCAGGAATGTACAAATGTCTTTATTCAAAAAATACAAAATAAATTATCTGTAGGCATGGACAATGACTGTAAACAATTACACGTGTGTTAAATGAAATCCAGTAACTGATGGTTACAGTGATTCTTTTCAACACCAGCCTCGCTGCAGTCACTATCCACCCTCCTGCACTGACAGCTCAAGTTTCTGAAATCAGAACTGTCAAGTCTTTGACAGCCCAGCTCATGATGCATCCCCATCCCAGGAATTAGAACATGCCCCCCCCCATTCCTCCACCCATCCCTCCCAGTCCTCCCATCGCCGGTTCCTTTTCTTCTTTTGGCATCTCAGTGACCACTGCTTCTGCCGTTGATAAAAGAGACGCAACACCCGCGGCGTCCATCAGAGCAGTTCTCACAACCTGAAAATAGGGAAGAAATAACTTCATCCCTGCAGCCAGCACATGATGGGGGAGGAAAGAAAGCTGAGAATCAAGACTGCTTTAGGTTACCTTTGTGGGGTCTATGATCCCTTTTTCTACCATATTTACAAAGTCCCCGAGCATCGCATCGTAGCCAACTTCCGAGGGACTCTGCAGGATTTTTTCAACTATTAGCGAACCTTCAACACCCGCGTTCTTTGCGATCGTCATTGCTGGGATTCTCAGTGTTCTCTTTATTATCTCAATGCCTGTAAGAAAAAGGATGTTTACAATTACATGTTACACATGCTGCTCCTACTGCCAAAGCATGCCTTCATGTGCTGGAGATCAATACCAGCAGAACCCTCTGAGAAAGAGCACGAGTTGCTTTTATCACTTCCAGAGAAGGAAGTTCTCTGCTACTTGACACTTACGAATACATGACATCTTTGCAGGATACTCACACACATTTTTGATCCTGAAAAACGGCATAGAGCCCTTTTCCATCTGCTTTGCCACACATTCTCTTAAGTGGTCTTAGTTTTTATATCCAGTTGCAGGGGTGACAGTGAAGTCAATTCTCCTGTTAATGGTTTGCCGCTCTCTGCAGGGACCACTGCTACTTTGTATTGATTGGTTCCTCCACACCCCAGGCAGGGATGCAGCAAAGCTCCCTCCTACTTCCTATTTCCTTCTAAAGATCATGTAACTCCCAATTCAGTGAAAGCAACCCATACTTTAAGTTGCATAATGCCTCGGGACACGAGAATGTTCTTACCACCTCCACAAAAAGATGCAAGTAATTTACTTACCAATTTTCTGATCTTCGTTAGCTGGAGCTAAAGCATCTAATGCTGGAATGCAGCGAAGCAATGCGCAGCCACCACCCGGAACAATGCCTTCCTCCACGGCAGCACGGGTTGCATTCAGGGCGTCAGTAACTCTGTCCTTCTTCTCATTCACTTCAACATCACTGGTGCCACCAACCTGCAAGCAGTAAGCCATGCATCAAGGTCCACACTCCTGGCCTGGCTGGGGCACACTGCTGGCTATGCCCCTGCTGCACAGAACTAAGTGGCACGGAAAAGCACCAGATAGCAAACCCCTGCTCTGCCCTGTACCTTAGCACTCTAAAAGCTGAAGTAATCAACTGCATTTCATCACATTCTTAATAGAGTCATAGCACTGTAAATATAGTCAAAATGCTCATCCCAACCAGCTGTTAAGATTGCCCAACACCCACAGAGTCGTAACTCGCACTGGCAATGGAGGACTGATGCCCTCTCCCAAGAAGTTTAACTTCTCACCTTCAATACTGCTACTCCATCAGAGAGTTTGGCCAACCGCTCGTTCAGTTTCTCTTTCTCATATTCACTTGTGGTAACTTCCAGCTGTTCAATGATTTCCTGAATGCGTTTTTCAATTTGAGCCTTTTCACCCTTCCCCTTTAGGAGCATGGTATCATCTTTTGTCACAATGACCTCTCCAACTTTACCGAAGTCATGAGGTTGAATATCTTCCACATTTAGGGTCAAACCTTCTTCTCCAAATACCTGAGACAAATTACGTGAAAGGTTGGAATTCACAGCTCCTCCACACGTGCATTTTTCACTCAGACAGACGAACGCAAACAGCAGGCTAACAGCGCAAAACAGTCACACTACTGCAGCCAAGCTCAACACAACTCTTCGCTTCTGCTAACAGAGTTCAAGTATGTGGGTACCTCAGAGACTGGCCCTCAGAACAGGGAGCTGCTCCCTCCCTATTCATGAGTGACTCATGTAACACACCAATTCCAAGCGCTTGGAGAGTGGAGCTATGTTAGAGTCCTCCCTGTATTTTCAGAAGTTATGGATACTGGCACTAAACTGAGTTTAGACTAGAACTTGCTGGCTTGTTACTTTGTGCCCCTCTTCTTGACATTAACTATTAAGCTTAAACATTAAGTTTTACTTCAACCACCACCTTTGGATCCCAGCATCATGCTATGAAGTGTATCTAAAAAACCTGCAGTGTAAAGGGACACTGATCAGCCCATCTGCTATTTGCAAAGTTAGGCAGATGCCCCACACATGTGAAAGAATTCCATTTGCCATACTTGAGTCTGGGCAATTGTGAGACCATCAGTTTTATAGCAAGAAACCTTTGCTATTTCGAGGTGATTTCTGCAAAGCTCTGCCACCCCCTTAACAACCTAAATGTTGCAAAGAAGTTGTGTGTACCTTTGGCCAGTTAAAAGGATGTATTGGTCATGGCTGGCCAGGGCTGTACTGCACAGCAGTTATCAGTAACTGCATTAAAAAATAAAGATTGAAACATTAGAGCTGCTGCTACATGCTTGAAAAAAGAGGACACAGTGTCCTCTGATACAAGCCATGGACCTAAAAATAGACACTCCTTTCCTCCTTAAACACCATTAGCATTTCTTTGAGCACAAAGCCAGTTAAAACATCGTTACTTACAGCACCGCCAGTAGCAATTGCCATATCCTTCAGCTGGTTTTTCCTGTTGTCACCAAAACCAGGAGCCTTTACAGCAACAACCTGAAGACCAACCTTCAGTCTGAAGAGAAGAATTCAGAGCGCAACACTTCACCATGTGCTCAGAGAACAAGTCTAATTACTAAACCAAATAATTTCAGCACAGCTCTAGCAAGCAGACAAAGAGGCCTTCATGAACTGAGCTGGTTTTGCTCACAACGGTAGTCTGGAAACAAGAAAGCTCTGTCCAGACTGATGCAAAGTATGGCTGTGGGCAAAAGCTGCCGCTCCTTTGGTACTGGTAAGAGACCAGACCACAGCACTGTACCACAGCAAATTCAAACGTGCTTTTGCACATGCTCCCTTAGAAGGACGGATATGCAAGACCCCCCAGTATTTGTCCAAAAGAATGGATTTTAAGCCTCACCTGTTTAAGACTAGAGTGCTGAGGGCTTCTCCATCAACATCTTCAGCAATGATGACCAAAGGTTTGCGGTTAGCATTGGCAATTTCAAGAGCAGGGACTATGGACTGTACACTAGAGATTTTCTTTTCACTGATTAAAACATAAGCATCCTGGAATTCACATTTCTGGCCTGCAGAAACAACATGCAGTAACTGAAGAACATGGTTGTAAAAATGTATCAAGCATTCTCTTAAGCTGAAGGAGTTACTCTGGAGGAACTGTCACACTTTACAACAGCTCTGAACAGAGACACAAACTCTTTCATCCAAGAGCCCACTTTCAATTCTGCACTGCTCTGGTGTTGCAGGGCCGGCTCAATGTCAGCATTAGTGGGGCCCACACTCAGCAGAGAAGAAAAACACCCTCAAGACTCCAACCTCTTACCAAGAGTTAACAGTTTCCGATGAGGAAGGACCCCTGTCCCATCTGCTGTTGTACAGTGTAACAGACTACAGAGTTTTTGCAACAGTTGCTCTTGCAAGTTTGAAATAAAGATAAGGCATCTGACACATCCACTTACCTTTGGTTGTATTAATAAAATACGGTGAGATGTAGCCTCTGTCAAATTTCATACCCTCAATGATTTCCAGTTCATCATTAAGAGTTTTTCCATCCTGTTTAGATGCAAGAAAGCCTATGTTAAAGACCCTTCACTGACTACCAAAGGCACAGGTGTAGTTTTAGGATACTATGCACCACAGAATGAAAGGCTCTGCAATCACATCAGTTTTAGGATCACAGAATGGTTTGGGTTGGATAGGACGATACAGTTCCAACCCCCCTGCCATAGGCAGGGACACCTCACACTAGGCCTTGTCACCCAAGGCTCTGTCCAACTGGGCATTGAACATTGCTGGGGATGGTAAGAATGAACAGTGATCAAACCCTGATCTAAATGGAGCTAAATGATCTGGAGAGGAAGGAACTACAGCAGGATACCGTATCTGAGCAGCAGCAACTATATCACACGGCACAAGGTCTCCTAAGGGGGAAGGAGACAGTTGCTCTGCACTTGGTCTGTATGTTGGCTGGTTCTTACCTTGACGGTGATCACACCCTTTCGACCAACTTTTTTCATTGCATCGGAGATTATATTCCCAACTTCCTGATCACCATTCGCTGATATTGTGGCGACCTGAAAGAGAAAAGCTATTTCATTTCACAATGAAAGTGGTTTATTTCCTCACGACAAAGAAAATCAGAACAACTCATTTTAATTCTCTGTTTCCTGACAGCATGGGACAGGCAGCACCACAGGACACACCACCACTGCGACGAGAGCTCATGGCTCTTGGCCAGATCCCTGCACCGGGCTCCTACAAAGCATCCCAATCCACAGCCATGGGGAGAAGAAATAGGCCACAAGGGCCAGCACATCTGGTGCCTGAGATCCAGCTGGGCACTGGGCACCCACCTCAACCTCAGCCCCCAACAGCGGATCTGCCACCCCCTAAAAGTCTGTCTCCATCTCCCATCCTCAAACACATCCGTGCTCTCATTACTTCTTCCCAAGAAAGACAATTAAAGACATTCTGGAATGAAACCTGAAGGTGAAGAAAACTATCCCAAGATCTAGCAATGGAACTGAAGGCAGAACATAAGGAATTTTAAGTAACGCAAGAAAATAAACACATTACCATGAAGACCATTCAATTAAATGCGATCTGAACCTTGCTATATACAGAAAAAACACCATCATTTCTGCACACCCTATTAAACCTGAATTCACAAAACATGTTTGAAGAACAGCTATGTAACTTGGTTTAAGTATTTTACTGATTGATTTTAACCTGTGCGATTTCTTCTGGAGTTGTAACAGGTTTGGACAGCTTCTTCAGTTCGGCTATGACAGCATCAACTGCAAGCATCACCCCTAAAGATGAACGGAACATTTGTGCGTGAACAGAACAGGCTATACAGCACAGAAACAAGCCAACATAACCTCCCCCCAGCAAGTTTAACTTTTAAGCCAAAGTCCACATTGCAAAATACATCGTCTGCACATTCAAAAGCAAGTGAGTGGCAGTTCTAGCTCCGTATATATTGTCATTTGTACACATAGTGACGATGTTTTGGAATTGGTGGGACATACTTTCTGTTATGACTGAAATTCATGGCAAATTTATTTACTCAGCACCAGTAAATTTATATACTTCTCAAATTAATTAAATGCAGAAATGGCTTTAGCTGGAGTTTACCTGTAACAGGTTAAACATCTGCATATAAAATAGTAAAAAGATTAGGAAAATGAAGAATAGTTCACAATAAGTAACAGAAACAAGGGGGTTCTCTACACACTGCTCTTCATGTAAAGCTTTATGTGGGACACCGAAAAGAAAGTGACAACTCAGGAAGCCAGACAAGTGTGGGACATGAAAAGCCAACAAAACAGTGCTTAAACATTACAAAGAGAAAGAAGCTCACCCCTCCTGATTTCTACTGGATTAGCGCCTTTGCTGATCTTCTCAAAGCCTTCCTTGGCAATGGCACGTGCAAGTACCGTTGCAGTAGTGGTACCATCTCCTGCTTCTTCGTTTGTGTTGTTGGCAACATCTTGAACTAACCTGGCTCCAATATTTTTGTACTTGTCTTTTAAGTCAATTGCTTTTGCTACTGTCACACCATCTTTTGTCACTTTGGGACTTCCCCAGCTCTGCTCAATAATAACTGTTCTTCCCTGGGGAGACAAAGAACAAGTATTAAATTAAAGCCCCATAATCCACAGTATATGACTTAAAGAGTTCAGCTCAAGATCCTTTTGACCAGCCAAAGCAGAACAGAAGCCTCACCCCGAAGCACAGAGCTATCACCTGCGGCTTTTTCTGAGCACACATACTACCAAGGTGCTGTAGAACTGGAAAACAGCTCCAAGGTTTTATACCACATCCCCCAGCCATAATGCTTCATACCACAGGCCCAGAAGTCCACAGTTAAACTAAGTCTGGCCTTACAGAGAAAAATAATTGGAGACATTCCCTTTAACAATGACACATTTACCTAAAATCAAAATATATCAACATAATGAACTGAATTGGCAAAATTTCCACTGCATCACGATAAAAAGTCCACATGATTGAGAAACACTAATAGGAGGCTCAATTCATTGCACATTCAAGGGGTTGGGGGAGAAGCAGACACTTGCAAACCTCATTAGCGATTAGCAAAGGGAACCGAGAACACTTAACAAATCTGTGCCAGTGTGTTGCAATTTCTCAAGCACCGCAAGCCAACAAGCCTTTCTTCTCCCAGCCCATGCTTGTACTCAGCTGAAAGGCTGGACTACCCTATGCAACATCTACAGGCACAGTTAATACAGGAAACCGAGGACCATACAGTGAACAGAGCGCAGTGGCAGATGCATCTGCACAGAGGACTGCCTGTTCCCAGATTAATCCCATAGCTGCAACAGCTGCCCCCATCAACTGCATTCCAGTCTGAGCTGGAGGAGCAGCAGTGCAGGAGCCACCCCTTGTCCAGCACTGCCCTGAGACTCTCCAGCAACCCTGACAGCCGGGGCTGTCAGCAGAGGGGAAAGGAGAGCCACTGCCCTCGCTCAGCACTGCGGCTCCCCACTGACCCTGCAGCAGGAGTCCCCTCCACCCAGGCCTGGCTCAGAGGTGACCGTGCTGGCCCATCGCACACCAGCGCGCCTCCGGCTCCAAGCAGAGCGCACATCACGTGCTGAGCCAGCCCGCGCCGCTGCGCTCCTCCCCAGCACAGAGCCCACCCCCAGCTGCCCCAGTGACCGAACCAGCTCTGGCCTCCTGCCACGCACGCACCAGGGCTGCGCTGCTTCTCAAGCGCAGCCCCAGAGGCGGCTAAAGAAATGATAGGCCTCAGGCCTTGAACTTGTGAAAGCTTTACATAATTCTGACCGCTGCAACGAAGTAACGCGCTGTCTGGGTCCTTGCTGCCTCTTCATCCGAGATTCAGGAGAGGGGCAGTCAGAGCGGCTCCAGAGGAAGGAAACTTTCTCCTGAGGATCCTGTTATGGGTAAGCTCTGAATTTGACTCTCTATTTTGACGTGGTCTCATTTCGGATGTGGAGAACAGTATATTCTAATATCCTATCATATTAAGCGGCTTCCACTCAATAGACACCTTTTATGTGTGCTTCTGAAGCAAGAAGGCCCACCAGTAAATACACACACGTTTTGCATGGTCTTGCAGCTCAAAAACCCAAGCATTTACACAAACTAGTTCTAACAAGGAACCCCACACGTCAGCTGCAATACCAAAGGCTGGGTGAGACTACAAACCTCATTTCCCTAACTACAGAACAGTGCCAGAGGGAATTTTCCTCATCACAGTGGTATTTCCTAAAAACACTGGAAGCAGAATCAGCCACCCCAGCACAGTCCCTACATCTCACGCATGCACAAGAACAGCAAAGTGAGAACACTGAACAAAAACCCCACAAGGTTGCAGGAAGTTGCATCAGGAACTGCCCTGTAACCACTGGAATGATGCTGAGGCATTCCAAGTAGCCTGATCCACAGAAAAAGAGTTAAACTAACCGACTATGGTTAAACTTTGGTCCTTTACGGAGATCAGCCACAGCCTGCTGACATCACAGTTCCTTAACCTTCATCTGCTCAGCTCCTGGCATCTTTGCTTAGAATAAAGCTAATAGAGCACCGAAAATGGGCAAGAAATACATGAACGAGTTTTAGACGCCAAGCAGCCCTGAGAAGAGCTGTGATACATACACTGTTGCAGGTATAGATATGCTTACGATCCCAAAGAAAACCGCTGTCTTTCCCTTGAAATGGAATCTCATTTCAAGCCTTACTGCATATTGCATGACTGTGCAGAACACAGCAGCCAGGTTCCCAAAGACCTGGATCATACAGGGATCAGACACTGCATCCCATCCTGGAAGAAGAACTTCATTTGCACTGGTAACATTTACCGGCCAACTGAGAACTCAACATTACCTTTCAGTATTAACAAGGTGGAAATAGTATTGAAAGTGCTATAAAACCATAATGGTTATTAATAAAATCACACACGATTTAACCCACCTCGAGGCACCGTTCCCTTCTGCATTACCACAGGCTAGCAGCTGAACCAGGCCAACCTGCAGCGCACATGATGCCCACCACCTTCACACTGCTTAAACAAATAAACCGCCCCTCTCTCAGCGATCCAGTTAATTTTACTTGGTGGCCTTGAAAAGCGCACGTGCCACTGTCATTGCTCAGGTGACAGAAAGGAGAACATGGCTGCTTGCAGCAGCGTGCTGTACCCCACACCTCGTGGTACGGGCCTGCACATGGTAACAGCGCAGCTCTACCGAGGTAAAACAACTGCTTTCTACTGCCGTGCTTTCAACCAGGTCATCGCGTTAACATAAAGTAAATTCTTCCCTTACCTTTGGCCCCATGGTGACTGCTACAGCATCTGCTAAAAGATCTACCCCCTGAAGCATAAGAGCTCTAGCATCCGCTCCAAACTTAACATCTTTAGCATATGCTCGTGTTAGATGGGGGGCGAGTGCTCTGGACACCGGTCTTATCTGACGGAGTACTGTCGGTAAACGCAGCATGTCTAAAACGTTAAAACACGGAAGAAAACAGAACCGTTATATTTCTGCACGGCTGCTCCCAGCGCAGAAGCGGGAGAAGAGCATTCATGAGATGAACCAAGCGACCACACGCGTTCAGCCTTCCTGCTGGCCCGAGCGGAGCCGCAGACAGGCACCCCTCGGGCCACAGGGCCGGGGAGCACCGCTGCACCCCCGGCGCGGGAGCGAAGGGCGATGGGAACGGCCCCGGCCGCATGGTCCGCTCCGCCAGGACACGCGCAGCAAGGTCAAGAGCCGCCCG
>JAOEHX010025409.1:0-19945 GCA_025448015.1 Bolborhynchus lineola | reverse complement strand
AACACCCAATATCTATTCTATTTTCTGTTCTCACTCTCATTCAAGTCTGTTCATGAACATTCACACTAAGGGTTACTATAGTTTTGGGCATAGCAAGAACTTCTACTACATGAGCCACACGTTTTCTCTAACTACCCCTTAAGCAATTTCTTTTTACCCCATTCCTTTGAAAAAAATCATTAAATTATGTCATTCAGCATTCTAAAAATTATTGAGACTGCTTCATGCTACCATGTAGCATGTCACATTGTTAAATTCTTCTATTATTTTTATCTTCTCAAATGCTAACCAATATAAAGCTCCATATTTCATGTCATGGAAATATGTACAGTTAAAGAAGACAAATTCATAATCCAGATCACAGACTTTAATGCAACAATGCTATATTCATTTATAACTTTCCCTTTCTCCAAGTACTAGATTATCAGTTCTTATATTCATTACTATTGTGATTTGATTTCCAGGTTTTCAGGAGTCTGGAATACTTTTCTGGTTCTATACCATTAGGTTTCATTATCACTTTATAACACTAATTATGCTTGCTGGAGCGTGACCTCTCTTTTAAACTATACTGCTATATTTGAGTGTTACCTTTTTAAGTAAGTGTTCTCTTTAATCAAATGATTGGAAGCTATTCCCTTTGCTAAGCAGATATAGTTCAAACTGCATTCCCCTTTTCTCCTTTTTTTTTTTTTTTTGACTGTTTTGGAGAACTCTTTCTTCATTTCTCATTCCCACTTTTTCAAATTCAGTAGCAGAATTACCAGATTCAGATGCTTTGCCTTTCCTTCCTTTCCCTTCCCTTCTCCTTTATTTATTTATATCTACCATATGAGCTTTGAGTATGCCCTCAGTATATTTATACTTGCAAAGATGAATCACTTGAAATAAACCAGTGTTACAATATAAAATCTGTTAATCCTCTTCAGGTATCCTTTATATCATTCTTCCTCAATCCTACAATTTCTACCCTCGGTAATTTCCCTCTTTTTCTAAAAGCTTGTGAAAAGCAGACCTTCTCATCTGTTTGGAAGGCCAGATGAAAGAATGACAATACTTTCCATGGTGAGGGATTGAAGTTGAAAATACTCCATCAGCTTCCACTACACAATCCCTCATGGGAATACAAGCTTAAAAAAATAACACTTTTGAACAAAATTATTACACTACCTGTGAAAAGACCATGACTGCAAACAGTTTAAGGTGGGATTTTCACTGTCATTCATTTCTTAATATTTTGGATTTTGAAATCCACAGTACAGTTCCACTGACTCTAATAGAAACATCCAATACAAGGTACTGCTGAATATCTGATAAATAAGGATTTTTCTAAAACTTGAACCTTTACAAACCTAAATAATTAATTAATAAGAAGCTCACAGTTCTCAGGACAGCTTTAATATTTTATCAGCAGAAAACGTAATTGCAGAGGAAGTAATATCCTTTCGCTGTTGAAATTCAACTTATGGACTTCACAGGTTGTATTACATTTACTCAGTTTTTCAAGGAAGAATTCAACTGTAAAATTTGCCAGCAACTGGAAAAAAAGGGCTATAGCATCTTAGGTACATGCAAATGAACATACGTAGCTGGAGAATTGTTAATTTGAAGTTAAACTAAAAATTCTTCTCATCTTTTCCCACTGTAAAAGTGTCAAACTGTACACAGATCTCATCTGGAAGAATAAGTATATTACCTTTTGCTACTTTTCCTGATCATCTTCTCAATCTATAAGCACAATATTACCTTTATTTATCTTAGACAAGTACTTGCTATCTGAGGAATTACTATTTCTTAACCCTTGCAAAAAACATGCACGTCTGTTCAATAGATGAACTACCATAGTTCTGACAGAGTTATAGATATCTATGCCATGCACTGTGAATATACCACAGCCTGTGTATTGCTACTAAGTACCTTGCATAAGGTGTGTAAGTCTTTGTACAGATTTCCATTAATACAGCCACAAAGTCACAGAGATCATTTAGTTCCAAACCCCCTGCCACCTGCAGGGACACTGTCCACCAGACCAGGTTGCTCAAAGTTCTTTCCAATCTGTCCTTGAACACTTCCAGTGACATCCCCTCCTTGTATCCCCAGACTGTTTTTCCTGAAGAGCCTGTATCCTTCCATTCCTACACTGTAGTGGAAGTCATCTCACTAAATCTCTGTGGTGTGAATGAGGCCATTGCCCTTCAGGCAGGTGCACACCTCTAACTCTTATTGCTTGTTTCCAATGCTTCTGAGCATTGGCATAGACACAATTCACTTGGGCCCTGCTGATGCTGGGTTTATTGGCTGGAGTGTTTGAAAGTCCTTTCTGTTGCTCATCAGCTGCTCCATTGCTGATCTGTGATCCTTCTCCAGTTTATGGACATCTACTGGTTGCATCAGACTGGTAGAAGTCGAATGGATTGAATTTCCTTTCCCCTGGCAACTTTAATTGAAACCCTTTTTCACCAGCTTGGCAAGCATGTGACTGAAGACACGCTTTCCTTTCTCCAAGAGGTGGAGTCCATCAGCCCCCAGCAGACCAGGTTTCTCAAAGCAAGTCCATGGTCTATGTAGCCAAAAAACCAGCTGTGGCACCAGTCCTGTAGCCATCTGTTGATTCATGAGATTCGATTGTCCCTTTCCAACCCCTTCTCTTTGACTGTAAGGGTTGATGAAAAGTCTACCTGCAGTCCTTGACAGATGCACTCAGGGCTCTGTAATCCTTCTGGATTGTCCTCACACTGCTTCTGGCCGAATCTGTGGTGCTCACATGAAACAGTAGCAGCTAATAGTCAGTGTGCCATATGAGGCTCTGTAGTTTCCCTATGACACCCCTGATGGGGCACCACACCTCCGGAGAGCACACCGGGCCAGCAAATGGGAGCCTCTGTACCCCTGAAAAGTGAGTCACGTACAGATATTATCTGTCACCTTTTCCTAGTTGCACTGGTTGTTATCCCTGGTGCAGACTGGGCTGCTGTACTATTATCTAGTGTTCCACCTGCTGTGATGGGTCTTTCGCCATTGGCTTGCAGAGTAGTGAATAAGTTAGGCAAGGGTATCTCTGACTCTGGGGAAAGTCTCTTCCTCCTGCAACTCCTTGGAGTTGCAAGCTTCCATTCCCCTTTTATGTTGGCCCCAGATAGCGGATGAAGGTGAAAATATTAGTAACTCTGGTCCACAGAAATATGATGGGAAGAGCAGCAGAAGGGAATTCTGTTTGAAGTACTGCTATTTAACAGCTGGTCTTCACAGAAGAAATGAGTGCCTCTTGCAAAGACAGGCATCCTACTGCACCAAAACTGGGGCTGCCAGAACCATCAGAAGGGTATTTAGACCTGGTAAAAAAAGAGAAGCATAACAGCAATAGCTGAAATTTTGCTAAGCAAGGAAGCTGGTTTGCCTATGGGAATTTAAACCCCCTTTCTGAAATAAAATACTGAAAATCCTTGGCACTTCTTTGGAGTCTTGTGGTGGGACTGTGTGCTGGAATAATAGCACCTTAAAATGACATCTCGGATTGTGCTAAACCATTAGAAGTAATATTACTACTATTTTCAAACTAAGTCTAGTATTGTGAACTCCCTTCTGGTTTTAATAGGATTCATTAGCAGATAAAATTTTGATTTTGAATCTGGAACACAGCCTGTATCTTTCTGATGAGCTCAGCAGCTGGTTGGAACTGTGTCGCTTTCCACTTTTCTTTGGTTTGGGCCCAAACCAAATTATCTCCTTTAAAAGAACTGTGCAGCAAGGCTTTTTAATCCCAGGTTCTCTCTCAAAAGCGGCAGAAATGAAAAGTCTTAACAGAACTACAAGAAGCTGGACTGGTTTCAGAAAAATTAAAGCAAGGATAGAGATATTCCAGAGATACTAAAAAAAAAAAATTAAAAAAAAAAAAAAATGGCATCCACAAACCTCATCTAGGAAGGGATTTCTCATGTATTAATTGAACTTTCCTAGAGAATAACTTTCAGTCTCTCAGATTTGCCATAGCATTTGGAAAACTACAAGACTGTCAAAGGTCTTGCTCTCCTCATGTTCCTAAATATATGCAGTAGAAAATTATCACAAATGATTGCTGGAAAAGGCTAAACTGTTTAATTATCTACGACCAATCACTTTGTGATTTACTACTGGGTTTAGGCTCGTTGTTTTTTCAATGTTTTTGCCACAGATGATCTCTTAGGAACTCCTAAAGCTCCCACTCTACCCTACCAAAAAAATTACTTACATTCCAGAATTATCTGAATATTTCACAGCCCCATTATATGCTCAACACAAGAGCTCAAAGTCTCAAATAACTTAATAGGCAAAGTTCAATAATCAAGAGAAACTAGACATTAAGTTGGCAAAGACTTAATCTAAACATTGAGATGACAAAGAAAGCTCCTGTAACACTGAAATGATTTTAATTGAAATTTTTGCATTTATATATGTAATGTATGTAGAAAAGTTTTTGCCTCAAAATTTGAAGAAAGAAAACCACGGGCAGTCTAATGATGATAGATAGTGTTGAAATTCAGTGGAGTAAAACGCGATTAAGTAGTTGTTGAAGAAGAGTGGACTATTTCTGTAATTACTGTATAACAACCATTTTCCTCTTTGAGATGTGCTATTTATACAACCTCAGAATTAAATATTCAAGTATTAAACCATTAAGTATTAAACTGTGAGCACCTTATGCATGCATAACATGCTGCTAAAATAAACAATAATCACACTAATACAAATGTAATTAAAAAAAATGCTAATCTGCCTCTTTCACATGATCCTGTCTTCCTACATTCCATAAATGTAGTAATAGAAACCTGTAACAATTTTTGTTAAAACTATATTAGTTTCATTATGAAACTGAAGTCTTAACTAAAGATTTCAGCTTTCTTTATAAAAGCCCTGTTCATTATTTTTTTTTTTTTTCTTATTTGAAATTTCAAAAGTTTCCTTCACCCACACTTCCCAAGGCACAAAGAAAATTAGTTAGCCTGAGAAACTGTTTAAGCCTTTAATTCAAATTTAAATAATGGATTGATCCCAATATCAATTATGGCCAAAATTAAAACAAACAAACAAACAAACAAAAATAAACAGAAAAAAATATGTAAATTCTGTCCCATAAAAATTAAATAAAGGTCAGCTTTCATAGCCTGTTGATCTCTATTCCCTCTTCAGGACACAAGTATAACTACAATTACTTTCAGTTAGGTTAAGTTTGTCACTTATTAATAAATGATCATAGAACTAAGAATAAACACAATAAAATAAATTTAATCTTACTTGGACCCTAAGAAATTTATCCACTTCTTACAGGCTTGGAATTAGATATGAGAGAGTTTTTGCATGTTTTTGACTAAATACCCCACTCATTTTTAAGATGTATGCTTTGAATGAAATAATACAGGTTTTGAATCAGTGTCTCTGGATCTGAGTTGAATACATACAACTTGTTTTCTGTTTTCCTCCAGAAACATATACTAAGGAACAGATCAGCCCATATTCTGGTAAAACCAATTAGCAGACCAGGCTGTTAAAGGTCCAAATTACTGCAATTACTTAGTGTCAACATTATGTGACATTTTATTTCGTTAACAGCTGGATGCTTAACTCTAAAATCAACTTAGATTTCAGAGGATGGTTTTGCTTGTATCCACCTTTTCTGGGTTCTTCCTGAGTTCTTTAAGTAATGATTTCTCCATTACTCCAGATGAATTTGTGCTGTGATTTAAAGCAACCCCAAGATGAATCTGATCAGGTTAGAAATTCTCTGAAGAAGTAACATGAAGAAATCTGTCCACAGTAAAATCTTCATGAGGAGATTTTTGTATTCATCAAAAGTTGAAACCCTACAGAGCTAAAAGAATGTATATTATATGGTGCTGCCTAGAGAGCAGATGAAGATACACATCTTCATTATGGAGCAGCCAGTATCAGTGCATGTGAGACAAACTTTTGCATGTGAGAAGAGAGCATCACTGCCAAAGCCACCTGGAGCCATATCCACAATTAAGCATCAGGCAACTACAGCCTCTATGGATTAGATTTTTTGTACTTTTCATATCCCATATCTGTCTTGTGGTGTATAACTAATACATCTTCCCTGTAAACTCTGTCAAATACCAAGGCCAAATAGGAACTAAGAAGTCTCCAGTTGGTGAGGGGTTTTCCCTGCTCAAAACTATCCATGTGCATGAAAATGCATTATTTATTTGTCTTTCAATAGTGCATTGCTACTTTCAGTGGAAAGTCAAACCATTACAAGTGCCATCTTTTCCCAAGGAAATTGAGCCCTAAGAAATTGGCACCACTAGTATTATTTTTTAACTTATTTTTGGAGACCTGCTACTATACATATATGCTACGTGTACATAGGTGTCACTTGTGTAGCACTTGTTCTGCCTTTGAATTATTGAATACAGAGAAGTAAGTGGCTTTATGACATTCTGATGGGCAGAAATTGCAGAAAAACCAAGGTAAGATATTCCCAAGGAAACATACACATAATATAACTTATACAATTAATAAGAATGCTAAAATATTAATAGATTTGTGATAGCTGTACAAAAATGAATTTTAAACAGCATATTTTCACCTCGGTAAATTCATTTAGATGACAGGAATCAGAAAACATTGTTTGTTAGGGAACTCTCAAGCTCACCAAATCCAGCCTCTCAGTTCAAGGAGAGCCATAAGCAACATAGGTAGTCCTGCAAGGAGCAGGGAGTTGGACTCAATCCTTATGAGTCTTTCCAACATGAGATATTCTGTGATTCTATGTTAAGATGAAGTCACCCATGGTTTTGTTGAGCCGAATCTTGAAAAGCTGTAAAGATTAAAATTTCACATTTCTAGTTGGCCTGTGCCATCTCTACATCACACATTTGCCTACTCTTAGGCAGAATGAAAAGCTCAGCCTCCCCATCCTTCAAAAAAACCCAACTAAACCAATTTTTCAAAAAGGGCCTCAAGAAAAAACCCATGACTTTTCTTGCTTTCACACAATCTGTCCTGTGTTCAGCAGTAGCAGTCATTTTTTCTCCTTCTTAGTAGCTGGCACAGTGCTGTGGTTTTGATTTTCAGCCTGGGAACAGCACTGAAAGCATCGATGGTTTTAGCTATTGCTAAGTAATGTTTAGTCTGACCAAGGACTTTCTGAGTCTCATGCTCTCCCAGGGAGGAGCTACACAAGAAGCTGGGAGGAAACAGAGAGCGGACACCTGAGCCAAACTAGCCAAACGGGTATTCTACGCCACAGCGCGTCATGCCCAGTGTATTAACTGGGGGCAGTTACCTGAAAGGGTGAGATCACTGCTTGGTCGACCTGGGTATTGGCCACTGTCTGGTGAGCTGTTGTATTCCCTTCCATTGTTATTTCCCTTATCATTATTATTATTGATGGTAGCAGCAGTGGTTTGTGTCATACCTTAGTTACTGGACTGCTCTTATCTCAGCCTGTGGGAGTTACATTCCTTCAGTTTTCCTCCCATCCCTCTGAGGGCGGGAGGATAAAGAAGCTGGGGAGAGTGAGGGAGCTGCTGCATGGTTCTGAGTTACTGGCTTGGCTTAAACCATGACACAATCTTAGTAGCTTCTCTGGGACCCACACTAAATCTAGCCTAAATCTCACTTTATAAGTCTGGCCAGCTTGTTGACAAAGACACTCTTGCCTCACTTGGTTAGCTGAATCCCATTGACTCCCAACAGGCCCATATCAAAAGGAGATCCATGACTATAGAAGCCAAAATCTTGCATATTTAGACAACATCACTCCAAATAATATTAAAGATCTGAGCATACTGAAATGTTAAACAGGTGGGAAAAATACTGAGTTTTCTTAAACTAGTAAGGATTTCCATATCATTACTGAAAAGAAAAAAATCCTACTTATTAATTCAAAAATTAATAAAATCATTCGTCAGAAACTGTGGTCAAGTAAAAAGAAAAACAACTTCTAAACTGAAAACTGTTAACTTCTTCCTGCTTTTTCTTCAACAAAAGCATCCTGCCTACTGCACATTGGTCTTTTTTTCTAAGAGATAAATTCCTTTTATATCACCCAATGTTTTCAGCTCTTTCATTTACCTTGCAAATACAACGTTGTCAACAGGCAATTGCTGCTATCTCAGAAAAGAAACCCCTTTCTGCAAGTAAATCACAGAAATACTTCTGTTTAAGAAAATCAATCTCTTGATACAACTAAAGGTGATTGCTATCCATTCTTGAAGAGATGTTTCAATCTTACAAAATAATGAAAAAATCATGCAGTAGATGCCATCCAACAGCAGTCTTGGCTCAGACTTTATACACCTGAGCACAGATATCTGATGCTAGGCTATTGCCAAATAGCATTTGTCAAATTACTAGTATATTTCCAAACCAGACAGCATATATTATTGCTCAATAAGCTGTATTTGAACAATGTTCAGCAAGTCCACTGATATTGAATGGCTGTAGTTTGATTCACAGCTACTAATGGCTCTCTTATCTTTAACAGTTTGATTCACATCAATATCTTCTTCTAACTTACATCCCAGATAATCTTTTGAGGATGCTTTACACAATTTTACCAAAAATCTGGAATTACATTGAATTTCAAATTAATCCTAGATTGGAATAAGCTTTCTAAAATGCAGAGTTTTCTAGTGTAACTACGCAAAGGAAGCATTTCCTGTGATTTCATCTTTCATTAGTTGCAAAAGGATCTAGGTTTTGTCAAAGTTTATCAGGGCTGTAAAAATACGGGGTTGTGCCTAGTAAGGCACATGGCGGCTAAATCTCATTCACATCCATATATTCTTATTCCAAGAAAAAGTATATTTATCAGTTTTCCCTCCTTTTTTGTAATTATAGACTGCAAACAATTTAATATGTTTAGACTGATATGATCAGAAATATAGACTACATTAATTAATTTTTAATATGGCATTTACAGACAGAATTTCATATAATGACTGAAATATAAACTCTATTTGCACCCTGTTTAGTAGTAGTATCTGTTATTGTTTGCATGAGACTAGTGGTGACCTGAATTCTATGTACTTGTTTTAGTTTCACTGCATAGGTGAGACAAAGTAGAAGTGCGTACTGATGTTACTGAATTCTTTAGCACCCTTGGGGAGATGGCAGAGGCTAACTTTGAAATTTAATGTGAACTAAGGTGATTGATAGAATTTCATTTACAAGTTTTATTTCTAAGACCACCAGTGTTAGAAGTTGTACAAAATACCAGTTAGACTGATATCTTGCAGAACTGAGATACATTTAAAATAAAGGATACAAGTGTCAGCAAATCCATTAAACCAACAGAGATGGAACTCAAATCAATAACTTCTGATAATAAGTAGTCATCACAATGTCTCTATTACTGTTAACACCAGTGACGTGGCATCAGTTTTCATTGGCTGGCAGGAGATTCTTGGCAATTTCACAGGGTGTTACTTACAAACTGACCTTCTTTACCAAGTCAAATGGAAATGAGTACTCAATATAAAATATGAAGAGATTCTGCAGAGGACTAATCTATTGCCCTGGCATATATTATTTTGTCAGCTACTACCAGATGATTTTCTTTTCATATCAACATAATTTTGCTTCTCTTTTGTGTGTATACTTCTTCACTCTGAAATTTAGAGCAACTGATCAGTTTTGATTTGACCTTACGTTAAAATCCAAATAAAAAATGAAAAAAAAAAAAACAGTTCATCATTTAATGATTGTACAAGACATACTTCAACCTCATTTGTTATGCTGTGGATATTTTTCCCTTCAGTTATGCACTCAAATGAGTCTATGCAAATATAAAAATGAATTGTATTTTTTAATTAGCTATAGTCATCAGAGGTGATTGTACCCATATCTAACAGGTTTCAGAAGACCAGAAAACAATGTAATGACACCCCAATATGCGGCGTGATTTCCTTTTCCCAGAGCATGGTAATCTGGATGTTTGTAGTTTTAATGACTGCCATTTTGGAAAGTGATGATTGCTGTATAAAGACAAGTGACTGAACAGCAGTAAAGAAGTCCAATTACACTTATTTATAAAGAAAGAGGTGACTGGAAGAACTGTAGCATCAGAGTTGGGAAGAGAGATGTGATTTTGTACTGTTTTGGATTTTGTTTCCCTTTTCCCACCTTCAAAGCTACAAATCTGCTTATTTCTTCACCTACCAGTTTCACTGCTAGAGTAGTAAGAGACCAAAACCAAATGAACATCCAAACACAATAGTTGATGTACAAATGCACAGGTAACATCTTTCCTTAACCAAAGTGTATCACTCCAAGAAAGAAACACTACAAACAAATAAATAAAGGGAAAAGAATTATTATTTTACTTTCCCACAATCAAACTTTCCAAACACCTAAGAACAGTTTGAAAGACTTTCTGACAAGCATGCAGATGGAGCCAATACTATTTTGCTTGTACTGTGGGTTATATGGACTTGCTAAAAGGAAAGAGTTCTCTTTTTTGTGGACATTATTCCAATTTCAGTGAAAAGCCTTTGAATCTAAATTGCCTCCTACCCAGCCAACATAAAGAACCAGCAGAGGTATTCTCTCTTATCTGAGCCTGATTTCTTTAGTCCCAGTAAAAGTTAACGGTATTTTGTGTTTATTCAGCATTACCCAAATAGCTACTGGACTTTTCTCTTACCCTTTTCAAGAAACTGTATTTTTGAAAACAATTCAAATATCAAAATATTTTGCACCAATGTTTAGTTTCACTGATCAGATATGCCCATAGAAATAGAAGTGAAAATCCCAGTCATTTGAAATAACTTTCTCAGTCAGAAAAAAATATTCTCAGAAGTATTTTCTGCAACTAGTATTTTAAGAGTTGGTCATAATAAGTCTGTGAGGAAAAAAAAGAGATTCCCCATGGAAAATGGCGACAAGGATTGAGGAGATATTAATACAGCTTTGTTTTTCTAATGAGGTACCACCCTTAATGCTAAGACTGCAGATAGTATTTGTCAGGAGCAAGGCAGTCACATATAGACTTTTACTTCAGCACTGTGGCTCTAGGGCCAGGCTTCCCCAGAATACTAACTATTAGAAATACAGATAGCCTTAAACTCACCAGACATCACAGGCCATAGGGACGGGTGGAAAGAGGAAAATGGATATACACATTGGGCTGAATACTGTGAGTATAAATCATTTCAACTGATAAGAGACAGAAAGGCTTCAGAAGTGATGTACTTCAGTGGCACTTAATCCACTACCACATGACACATACAGCTTTGTGGTGACAGTTGCTGCTTAGCAGCAACCCTGCTATCTCCCCTGCTTCCAAAAGAAGAGTAGAGACATGATATGAATATAACTCAGAAAACAAGACTCCTTGTAGTTACAGCACAAGTATATTCTCAGCAGACCACACATGGTTTATTTGAGTTTGGTTTTGAGTGAAAGAGAACATGTGCACGTGCCTTAATTCTCACACAGAGACCTATCTTCTACGTAGGAGGGGTATCACCTGTTGGGAAGTCATTTAGGCCTGCATCAGTAATGTGTGAACTGAGAAGCATCCAGTGTAAAACTTTACTGTCCTGTCATTTTCTTGACCTGTCTTGAGAAGGATGAGATGATTGCCTTTTTCCAGCTTTTTATATCCCCACATTACTGTAAATTTTTAAATGGCAACAACCTCACATTCACCTGTGTGAGCTTGGTCAGCACCACATTTACTCCTATACATGTATGTTTAATTTACTTAATTACTCCCTGTCTCTTCCTTCAGCTGCTCTGGGGGGTGTTTCATTTGCCCAGCCCCTGTCACAAGGCTTGGTGACCCGTCAGCCTGAAAGTACATATTTCCCATGAAAATGGAGGCAAAGAAATCAATCAGCATCTCATCCATTTCCATTTCCATCATCACTAGGTCCTGTGCCTCGTGAGTAGAGGGTGCAGTTTTTTAGCTTCTTTTTTGTGAATGCAGTGGGCAATAAAATAAAAACAGTCCCTAAGCCTAGCACTCTGGCTGTGAGGAATGCTATTAACACTTACTGTGCTGTTAAGCACCAAATACTCCCATGCTGGCTCATGGAATTTAGCAAAGTGTGATCAGGAACAACTAACGACAGAGACAGGGCTATGTTATTTTTACTGTTTGCCTACCCATTCCAGATCAGGAAAAGAAAACTGTACTTCTTGATATGTAAAAGGAAAAAGTACTTGCAAGTTATATTGCAAGACTTCAGCTGCTTCTGCAAGAACCAGGAAAGGTATTCTTCCCATCACCTACATTTGAAATAGTCACGTTGACTTCCTCAAATTGGTGGGAGTGCATCAAAGAAAGGAGTTCTCACCTTCTTCTGAAGCACCTGGTGTTTGGCACAGCTAGATGTAGGACAACCAAATGACATGCAAGTGCTCTGATGTCTGAAAAAAATGTGAGGCATAAGACTGTAGTCATATCATAATCAGTATAATAGTCTAATCAGTAGCTTTGGGGTCAGGTAAGAATTTTTCTCCAACTTAAACTTAAATCAGCTTAAGCTGATTTTTTCAACTTCACTGAAAGATCCTGACAAATACGTACAGTATTTTTATTTGGGTCTGTCTTATTTAATCTTTCTTACTCTTGCTGACATCGGGTTTATCTCTCTTCTTCCTTTGCTCCATCCATGGTCAAAAATATATAGGCTTCTAAAATGCTCCAGAATTACCTAATGTGGCTTCAAGTACCTGCTTGCTAGCACTGATTCAGCAATTGTTGAAAAAAGGTCAACAAAACACATCTCTAACACCATCAGGTGAACTGCGTTTTTTTGTCATCAGCAGCAGAACATATTCACAGCTGTTATATACTGCTGAACTCTCCCTTGGAGAGAATGTTTTCTGCACAGTAGCGAATGAACTGAATAATGTGAAAAAATAACTGGAAGACATGTATACTGAGCAAGTGGCAAATGTAAGATTCTAAGCTAGCTAGAAGGGTGGGTACGTGTCAGTGAGAGCGCTATCATTTTGAAGTAGCAAAGAAACATGAAATTTGGCTTATGATTCAGCCATATGTATAAAAAAATAACAGGAAATTAATATTACTTTATTTTGCTGGCAGGAAAGCAAACTCTGGAATGTACTCAATTTGGTGTCAAAGAACAATTTGATACACAGTTCAATAAAGATGCTTCTTACTAAACAATGTCAAAATAATATAGCTCTTAAAGAGTTCATCAGGCAAGAGACACTTTTTCAAGACTGTTAATTTCTGAGTGTTTTCCAAATCACATCCAGGGACACCTCTTCAATCTGAATAGAAAGTGCCTATTCACACTCCACATTAGCCTGCTGGCTCTCACTCCTCTCTTAGTGCTTATATAGTGAGCATTAGCTGAGACTTTCTCAGGGTGGGAAAGAAATACCTGCGCTGATGTAAATTCATATTGAGGTGTCTGTGGTATCCAATTAGCTATCAAATGGAAATCATCATAAATCCAGAAAGGAAATATTAGCTAACTTAAAAATGAACTTGAAATGCAGTTAGAAATGGAATCCAAGATGTCTTAATTCAAATCCCAATATGTATGAAAAGGTCCATCCCTTTTCCCGTCTACTGAAATGTAGTAAAATGACATGTACTAAGGAGCATATTATACACGTCTTAAATAACATACCTTTTAATATCTCAGTGTATATTTGCTGGGAAAGGCATCATAAGAAAGAAAAAAAAATCAAACTTTAGGGTATGAATTTGATATGATAGTGCAGAGATTCTGTTTTGCTTATAACTTCTTATTTTCAACACAGCACAAATTATTAGAATGGATGATATTTTTCTCACATCTTTGTATGCTTAAATACTTATTCTTGAAAAACACTGAAACATATACCAACGTATATTCACTATTTATTGATGAAACAACAATTCAAAGGCTTCTTGTCTAGAGGCACAACATAAATTATTACTGTATATAATATTATACTGCGAAGTACTACAGAGCAAGGAAGAATTATCAAGATTCTTGAAGTCTCTCTGCCCACACAGGATTTGAAACAGAATCAGAATGGTTTAGGTTGGAAGGGACCTCTAAAGGTTATAGAATCATTAAGATTAGAAACAACTCCTAAGATCAGAATCCAACTGTTAAGCTATCACTGCGAAGTCTGCTTCTGAACTATGTCCCTAAGTTCCACATCTACACATCTTTCAAATACCTCAGGGATGGTGACTCCATCACTTTCCTGGGCAGCCTGTTCAAATGTTTGACCACCCTTTTGGTGAAGTAATTTTTCCTAATATCAACGAACACTCTTCTCACTGCTACTACTCTTTTCAGGTAGTTGGCTGTCTGAACTTCAAATGCACATTGCCAGTTGGTGTATAATTTTTCACTGACCAAAATCTTCAAGTACTTCTAGTCCTTGATCACTTGAGAAAAAGTGAAAAAACAGAAACAAGAAAAGCCTAAATTAAATGGATAGGCTGAATGACAAGAAAACACCATCATCTGGTTTTGAAACAAAAAAAGCATTCTTTTATTATTTGAAAACAAATTTCCAGAATTTTTCTGCCTGGCTAATTGTAAAGTAGTTTCTGTAAGAAACTGTCAGTTGAGTACTGTTAATTCTTGTACCAAGAAGTTAGCCGTTATTTCAAACCTTGCTGGAATAGTTCATATTACACATAAGAAGACATCAGAAGGTAACCACTTTAGACTATTTTTTTGAAAGAAGAAGCTTGGGGGAGTAAAGGAGAGTGAAGTAGAGGAAATACAGAGAAGCGAATTCCTGAATACTAACAAACACTAAACACACGTAGCTTCAGCTTTCTTGATCAGGAATCCCCAGGCTTATTACCATATAAACCTCTGCACTCAGAAAATCTTTTTCTCTTCATGGTGATGCTCATACTGCATATCACGGCTTTCTGATGGATTTTAGCATTTCTAACATTAGCTCTTAGATTTTAAGTTAAATTTAACAAGTATCTCTTTTACCTAATAATACCTTAGTATAAGTTCTGTAAACTTCCATTAGAGAAATCAATGCCTTTGTGGCAACTCAAAGTAAACTTCCAGATTATAGAATAAAGTACACATGAAAAATCCACTTGTTTTGCTCTACACTTGCCAGGGAAAGGGTTATGCAAGCAGCTGGAAGGTTATAATTCAATGTCGTGGTTTAGGCCATAAATAAGCCATCAATAAGACATCAAAACTTTTATATATTAAAAACCACAAACTGCCTCAGATAGTCTATATTTCTGCTGATACTTGCAGGGACAGAAGTATATCTGATTCTCCTTCTTCCTTATAACCTAGAAATACATGCTTGGTAATATTTCCTGTCTTTAACAAGGTACTAATATATCTCCATGTCCAAGATCTGATGAATAATAGCTATTAGAAATTCTAACTTAAGGCATGAAAACAAACAAGCTCTAAGTATTCACTTCGACACAATTAGCTGGGCTTTGCTATAGCATTCTGCGCACTTGCTGAAGCAGGTTGGCAGTGGAGGTTCCAGCGAAGCAAGCCATTTCTACTTGGGGGCTCTGAAGAATTTTGCAAAGAAGGAAAATACTGGCTATATTTTAAAGATCATAAATGCCCCACAGATATTCTGTACCTTTGCAGATAAGAGCCTTCCCCCTCCATCTGCCACTTCATCTACTCAGTATCCACTAGTTAATGCACATGATATGATCCTAAGTTGTTTCTCACAGCAGCAGTGTATCTTGTTTTCTTAGTCAAGGCAGTTTGTGGGATATCTCCAAGACATGGTTAGGAAGAATAGGAATTCATGTTGCATCCCATGGCTAGGCTGACCTGAGGCCAGAAATCTTTTGTACACAATTCTTTATTACATGAAATCAGCTTCTGAAATCAGCTTTGGCAAAAAGAGGCATTGAGATTCTATGTTAAACAGTTTGAGATCACAAATTATCTCTTTTTCCTTACATCTTTCTGTTTCATTCTGTGTGATTATCTCACTGAAAAGGTTTGGATTTAATCATATCATAATAAAAGGAAGCATAGAGAGATTTATTTCTGCTATTATCACCGTATTATTACTTGGACCACTAGAGAACAGCAACGTGCTTACTTAACAAAGCAGCCATTTGGTGAGAGAGAAGGGAACAAGTTATGTATAAGCAAACTGATATTAAAAGAGAAAATTTAACTCAAGAAGACTCCTAATGCATTTCCTAATGCTTTTTCCTAATTAAAAGAGGAGAGGAAAGAAAAAAAAAAAAAAAAAAAACACCACCAACAAGACTAGCAAGTTTACATGAACATCTCTTTAATTAACAAATAGGATAGAAAGAGTATACAATGTGCTTCCTATAGAATTAAATGCTGGGTAGGTACAGAATCAGTTCATGATCTTTCTCAAGCAGCTGAATGGAAGTGAGTGAGGGACATGAGGGAAGAGCAAAAGAACAGAGCTCGACTTGATAAATATGCTGCTGCCTGGTACCTGGCTGGAGTGGATCCCTTGTTTGCCATCTTGAGTCTTACTGTCAATTTAATTTATTTGAGTTTACACATCAATCTAATAATTTTAAAGATATATGGTTTTGATATTCTTCCCAAATCTGACTGTTGTTGAGACTATATAAAGTAGATTGCAGTGAATCCACATCTGAAACTGGACCAGCGGCCAGACTCCAAAAGAAAGTTGCTTAATTCACTAGATATTTGCTTTCTTGAAAGAAGAATGACAACACACAGAAGATCCTGGAAGGCACTGCAAGTACAAGGTACAAGAGTACCTGGGAGAAGATTATGACGTCCTTCATGGAGAGAGAGGGAGCCCAATCCAATACACACAGAGAAACATCACAGACAAGTATGGCAGAAGAAACAGATGAGCGCTGTGATGGCCAGCTAAGCTTTAATGTGTCAAATGTCAGCAGAGGGAAGAGCTTGAGTGGCAGTGAATTAAGAATGGGATGGGTAAGAACATTGAGTGCGATAAGGTCAAAAGTTTAAAGCGATTCACATTGCAAGGAGCTTAGAGTAGTGGGCTTATGGGCACATATTGTGTGATAAACTGTAAGAGGACACAGGATGTGAACTGAAAAGAATTAAACTGGATTGAGTTGCAAGAGGACTTAAAAATATATGTATCTTTACTTTCTATCAAATGCTCTTAAGGATAGATTTCAGAATGTTTTCACACTATTTGATTAAAATCTGACAAAATCTTTAAACATTATTTAGTATGACAATGCAGATTTTGAGGAAGTCAGGTCAAAGTCCTGTGTTTGTCCTTGAGTTATCTGTACTTGTTGCCCCCAGAGTGAATTACATCCTGTTACAGTTTCTCAGTCTGCCCAATACTCTTTCCAATTGCAGATGGTAGATTAATATATGGATAAAGTTAACATACTGACTTTCTAAGACAATTTTCAATTTCTCAGCTGGAAAACAGTGTTGGAAATAGTTAAAGATGATACTGTTGAAAGCAGGCATGTTACAAATCAAGTTGTGCTTTGCTTTTCAGATTTGTGCTCCAGAACGAGTAAATACAGTTGTATTCAGTGCTGCAGCTGCCAGGAGTGTGGCTAAGCTTAGATGGGGATGTTTGCAAAACTAATACTATAATAATAAGAGATTCAGCTGTACAAGAAACAAGATATGCTTCATTCCAGAATTCAGTAGTGTAAGAAAGTTCACTGGATACATGTTGTGTGTGTGTTAGAGGGACTGCCACCAGCCTAATGATTAACATGACAGTAATATTACAGGGAAAGACAAAGAATGTACTTCACAAAAATTTCTCCATTTAAGTATAGAGCAAAACCAGTTTTGCAAGTATGTGGTGAGAAATGAGAGCACAATTGGAGTGCAGGACGGATACAGTTGGACGTATTACTGCAGTACTTAATTGTCTTAACAGCTTCTGAAATGAGCATGTGAGGTAGATGGTGAAGATATGCATGGTTGAGCTTTTGTAGTACTAAGAAATATCCAAATGCCTGCTGCCAGACAAAACAATAGAGTGTGGTACACTTAACTGTGTGAGAAAGAAGCAAATATTTGCTGCAGTCTATATCTATTCTGAAAAGAAGTTTGAAATTCAGTTTTCCATTTCCTTGATGTGAAAGTGATGGAAAATGTAACCATGTACTGCTGCACATGTTTCTTCATCAATCAATCACAACCTCAAGTCCATTTCGAAAAATTAAGAGAAATTCACAGAGTTTATAGGCAGCTTCCTCTGCCAGTGAAAGGCTCTAATTCTGCAAGTGGAGGCTTAAGTAATTTTCTCAGGAAGCATACTGTGTTTAATGTTATTTTGCTATAGCCTTTTCTGAACAGTTAATAAAAGAGGTTAATTGTGTATGATTTTAAGTACTCTGCTTGAAGAGTAATTGGCTTGTTCACACAGTATGAAGCGCAGAGGCTGTATTTATAGTCTTAAATATATTTAGGGCTCTATTATAACAATAGTTCGAAAACACATGAGCAGACAGCAAGCACACATAAATGTGTTTAGAATCCTCCCCCACACACTTTTTATTTATACACAGATAAAAAATAGGCACAGAGGCATGCATTACATCAATAAAATACTTTTCAAACCCCTGCACTAATTCCCATCTTGTATATCTGGCATAAGCATTGTCCTGAATGAATAAATATGCTATTATCAAAAAATGAAAGTGTTACAACATATGCTATGTATGTTTTTTTATTTTCATGAAATAAAAAAAAATAGTTACCATTTTCAAAAAAGATTTATAACTGAAATACTGGATATGTTTGGTTAGATACAAGTAAATATGACAATGCAAACATAGTTTTGTTATTTACTTGTTTTTAAAACAAGAATTGTACAATCCTTTCCACAAGATTTTCAGATTTGACAGCTATATGAAGGGAGAACTTCAGATATTTTGTCCTCTTTTCTTATGAAATGTAATTTTCAACACAACTGCATGGTGTTCTAACAATGAAGAACATTAATTCCATGAAAAACAAAGAAATAAAAATAGAAAGGAATGAATGATGGACCTTGAAAATTATTTGCATTGTTCCTCCTAAAACAATTTTTGGAAATTTTTAAGTCACTGAGTTGACCACTGTGAGAACTGCGTAATGTGGAGAGTTCACTTTGTACATATTAATTTCTACACATCGAGTTAATGACAACTAATTGAAAAAAAAAAATCAGTGCATTGCTTTTAAAACAAAAACAAAAGAAAACAAGGCCAAAAGCAACCCCAAAAAACTCACAATGGTAACTTTAAAAATGTAATAAGGAGTTTCAAAATTTTGTTACATAATGGTGCATCACTGCTGTGTTTTTTCAGAGATTTTAATTCAGTTCCTTTCTGCCAACTTTATACTGGCTCTCATTGAAAATAACAGCTGCCACATTTTATTTAACCCGAATGCATGGTGTCAGATTTCTGCAAAGGCTGTGCAGAAAATCAAGTTCAGTGGACAAGACGTGCACAGCCCCACTAGTCATACGCTCTGCTCCTCACTCCTAATAAAGCATAAGCCTTAACCTTCTCCTTGACAAATTTTAAATTTAAAACCTCTAACTTCATGTCAAGACTATCAGTCAACTTTAAAATTCTACTGTCCATCATAAACCATATGAATATTGTCTCATTTCTTATGTCAACAGAAATCTTCCCTTGAATCTCAAGCCTTGAATCAAATCTGAGTTCAATGTTTATTGTGTTTCTTATTTCCACTCTTCCACAATAATTTCTCTAGTTGATAGGCTTCTGACATGAATTTAATGGTAATATCTGTAACAGGGCAGCCAAAAACGTTGCTTCTAAAAATGTCTCCTGTTTGATCACCAACATTAATCAAGATTCACCCCAAATAATCTCTGCTATCCACATTAAAACATGACTTGTGTAGTCTTACATTGTTAAGAAAATATGATACTATCATTTAAGATGTTGTCGTGGTTTAGGCCGTAAATCAGCCACGCAGTTTGCTACATGGAGAATCGAAAGAATGCAACTCCCACAGGT
>JAOEHX010025408.1:13987-34693 GCA_025448015.1 Bolborhynchus lineola | reverse complement strand
TTAGACACAGCTTTGGTTGAAAAATAACTCAGAATGTTTTGTTTGACTCAAAATAGATTTGGGTTGGGATTTTTTTTTCGTTCACAGAAAACTCAGATTTGATTTTCAGTCAAGCCAAAACAACGTGTTTTTCAAACCTAGCAGTGAACCAAACAGTCATGTGCTTCCGCTGCTCTGTTTGTGAGCTGGGCTCAGAACACCATTCTGCAGCCATTGGTTTTCATGAAGTTCACTCATGAGTTTTCCCTGGAGATCATCAGGAAGTGGAAACGAGCCCGCTGTGGTATTGGATCCTGTCAATGAACCTAAAGGTTCATTAAAGGTTGGGTTTGGATAGGATCTCGAAGCCAAATACTTGTGTTCCCATCCAAATGGTTTTGAATTTGAAACCTCAGGTTTCAGGCCATCCTCTCTTCTTTAAGCTAAATAATGTGAGAGCTAAATAGCATAAACATGCTGCTCAGAAGAGGAAGGCAGGGAGGAACAGAGACATTCCCAGAACCCACGTCTCAGCTTTAGCAGCACAGGTTTCTCTCTCCTTCCCTGCGCTGTATCAGGAGACTGCAGTCTCTCTTATCTAGGCTGTATCCAGGCTATATCCAAATCAGCAGGTTCCTGAGGACTGAAACTAATGCTGCATGACAGTGCAGATCCATTTCCTCCACTAAATTTACAACGGTGGTTTTCCTTTATTTTCCATTTATTTATTCCTCATTATTTTTTTCCTTTTTGTAATTCCTTTTTTCCCCATCATGTTTCTTGTGCAAACAAAAGGCCAGGGTGAAATTTTGTTTTTATGACTGAAGGATAAAACTGGGGGAAAAAATCTCAATGTTGATTTCAGGAAACCTGTAACGCACTGAGAGCAGGGAAGATTTGTCAGAAAACAAGATTCAAAGTTCCCCAAAATTGATCAGCGATATACTGTATCAGACTACAGTGTCACATCTTATTTCTGTGTTTTTCAATGGAGACCTTTCAAAGATGAAATAATTCTTTCATTAGAAATACCCAGAGAAGTTGACTTTGCTTCCATTTTTGCTGATACTGTCCAACACAATAACACGCAAGAACATTTCTGTGATGGAGATATTTCCTTATGATATCAGACCCGAATCCACTTCATTCGATACTGCCTCTGGAGTTGCCCATTCTAAGAGACTCTTTGGCTGTAAAAACTCCACAGTCAACGTGTATACGATAACCCTTGCTTGCATTAGATCCTTTCTAATTAGAGAATGGCTTTAACCCTGAAGCAGTAGGTTTAGATACCCCTTTCAATAAAATGGGTTTAGTTACTCATTATGTGAGAAGGAAAACCAATAAAACTGTGCTGGGAGCCAGACTAGAGAGTATTTTCTATAAACTGGTTCCTGCATTTGGTTTTGCTTTCTTTTCTCTATTGTTAGAAGAGGAAACTCCTCGCCTTTGCAAAAGTCTGACTTGCTGATGAGTGCACATAGAAAGAGCTTTACTTTTATTACAGAGGATCAAAGTTATGCAAAGCATGTGACCTTTGCTGGCCTTGAGGCATGATGCCTTCTTTGCATACCCCTGAAATAGTCATGGTTTATTACTACAGTGTTGCTTCCTCTGTTTTTGTGGTTCATTCTGTGTGACAATTTATTGACAATACAAAATGAGGGGTAGAGCTTCCTGGTAGATCCATTCGTGCAACCTGTACATACTGATGATGTGCATGCCCATCGTGCCATACTGATTGCAATGGCTGTCGCTAGCGTTTCTGGGCGCTTCTCCTCTTCCCATCCCATCACATCTTCCTTCCTCACTGTGCTTTTCCCTGTAGGCTGATCTCCTTTCCAAAGACGGCACGCTGACCCTGTCTCCCAGCAAGGACCTGCTGAGTGTGAGGAAGCCTTCAGTGGGGCGCACACACTCTTTGCCAAATGATAGCTACATGTTCCAGCCGCCGTATTCCAGCCCCTGCCCTGCTTCCCTGGGTGAGAGGAATCCGGCACACCACAAGTTCCAATCAGGTAAGTGTCTACCAGCTGGGACAGGAGCAGGATTTTCAGATACAAAGCACTAGCTGGGATTTTCCAAGCTATTCAGTAGGAGACAGCAAATTGCCATTGGTAATTGGCCATTGCCATTAGTTCCCAATGAGCTGTTGGTGTCCAGATCTGTGGAATGGCTTTGCAAAGACCCTGTACAACTTGCAAAATCCATGTTGTTAAAGATAACTCCTTTCCTCTGACCTTTTTATTTGGCAATGTGACAGTGAGCAGTTGCCCAATGCTGATCATTCCCCTGCCTGGTTCCCTGAAGGTTACAGTCCTTACAGCCTGGTCTCCATCCATCTCAGCAGAACTAGCTATGGCCCCAGAGCAGAAATTGCAGCAGAAGGATATTCCCTCATGTCAGTTGTTTTTTGCAGCAGTACCTATTCTTGCAGGTTTTGAAAGTTCTGTATGGGAACATCTGTGAAATATGGGAAAATGATGTCTCTAAATGCCTGCAAAATGAACATAAATATGCTGAATTGAGAGAGATCTCAGTGTGAGATGAATGGAAAATAAGAGTGCAGAATTGTCTTTCCCAGTGTGTGTGGCTGAGATATACACTTTACAGCTAAATTTGGAGATATTCTTAGATACAGTGTACTGCAGATACCAGCGGCTCACTCTCTACGTACACGTCTGTACCTGTGCTTGCAGGTGCCTCCTGGTGCTTATCAATGCGCTTTCATTGACTCTAATTTCTAGGGGTTGCCTTCTGCTGGTAAATGAATGGAACTGGCTTTAATTCTTCTGTACACACCATCATTTTAGACATTTGTCACAGATAAGACAGAGGAGTTTTTACAAGTATTGTCATTTGAAAGCCTCTAAAGCAGAACATATTTTCAGCACTGTTCGGAATGGGAGGAGATTTGAATAGATTAGAAATAAGATGTTGAAATTTGCATAGTAATAAGAATCTGGATGAATGAATCTTGGCTGACTGTTGAACAGCAGCAAAAATGTGGACACAGTGGAGGAAGATGAATCTGGAGTTCTGAGAAATCACTGCCATAACACAGGATTTTCAAGGTCAAGAGCTGTCCTTTGAAGAACCTGTTTGCACATAATGCAAATGGTGCAGCTAAAATCCTGGTCAAATCCCACTGAGCCAATAGCAAGGTTCCCACTGCTTCCAGTGGAGCCAGAATTCATGGTTCTCTGTAACAGCGGAGAAATTCCTCATGGCTATAATCCCAGAGAATCCCAAAAGAATCCTGTTTGTTACAGAGGGAGTTTCTAGTGCTTCATTTTTGACCCTTAATTCAGATGCATTTGTTCTGCCTTCAACAAAAACATCGGCTTGACCAAAATGGGTAATTTCTGAGTCCCTTCTTTCTTCAAGATGAACAGCCCCTTCTGACAGCCCTGGCTTGGGGAAGGAAGGCCTTGCACCCTTACAAATCCACAGGAGAAAACATTCCACTGGGATGCAGAAGTATTTTGTAAAGGTGATTGATGTCTTCTTCATAACCACATTAAGCAATTAAACCTTTTGCCTTTTTCTCCTGCTGCTGAAATTCCAATCGCCTTAAGCAGGCCAAAGAGCTCAGAGATGGGTAAAGTGCCCAAATCTTGGCATACGCATCTTTGTCCTGTTCCACCTCCAATGTCACTGCTTTTCAGGTTGGTGGAAGTCACCCCTACCTGCTTACAGTTTGTAATATTATAAAGTGCTGTGAAGATAGTGAGAGGTGCCAGGCGCCTCTAATAAATCACCCTCATCACCCAACTAAGCCATAATATTTCAAGCTGAGAAAGGTTTTGTTGTCAGAAACACTGGCACTTGCAGGAGGTATTTGTTTGAATACTCCTTCGTAATGGGGCTGTTGTTCTGGGAAGGATTCCAGGACAAATGAGATTCTCTGGGATGAGGTCCAGGTTAAATGAATTGTTTTGAGAAATGTTGAGCCTGTTTGGGGGGGGGGAGCATGCCAAGTTTCAAACCTTTTAGAAGTAGCCAGCAACCACAAAGGGTCAGGAAGAGGCTGGAGAGTATGTGTTTCCTTCTCTTGGGATGCTTTGGAAAACTAGCCTTGAAAGCTGCCAGGTGCCATTCCCTTTCACTTCATATCCAGCGTTTGTGCTGGTTTTGAGATCCCAGCAGTTGGTCTCAAACACTCAGGTATGGAGACAACCTTAAGTGGAGTCAGATCTTTGTGGCGTTGAGATGTGCAGATGCTGTCAAAGTCATTGGCCCTGAAGCAGGGATGTAGAAGCTGCCAGTCAGGATGAACTTCTAGTTCCTAATCTTCTGTTCTCAACAGGAGCTAGTCCCAGTTGTATCAGGGGAGAATGCCAAGAAAAATGAAATAATAGACACTTTTGGAATAATTTATTAGTAAGTGGGAGCTTTTTCCCAATCATGGAGAGCCTGTTGCTGAATTCAGTGGTTTTGTCATGCGTGTCTGGTCCAAGGTGTAACAGAGCAATGTTTTGTGAAAGGTCATTGAGAGTAGGACACAATCCCCAGAGGATCATCACGTTTCCGTCTCTTCTCCCTCTTGCAAGGTTCCAAGGCATCAGTGCAGTCACAGCCAGCGGACACCAGCTCTCTCCTGCGAATCCCAAAAGATCATTTCCACTACATGAGAGCTCATGACTATTTGGTGATGGAGAGCAAGCCCCAGGTTTCCCAGCAGGTTCACTCTCCTTCTGCTGAAAGGCTGCTCCGCAGACAGGTAAGCAGACTTATGATCATGAGCTTGCAGAGGTTTTCTGTTGTTGCATTTCCAGGTTAACCATGCTTTAAATTCAAGGAGGGATTCAGAGAGAAACCTCTGGAGAACTGTAATGCTCCTACAGAAATAACTAAAAGGTTGATGGAGTTTGATCTGAAAGCCATCCAGGAGTCTCCAAAGAACGTGCATGATGAGTATCATCTCCTTTGGCAATGTGCCTAAATGTTCTCCACATTGCTAGCACTTGGTTTCCTTTTTCTTTCAGTCCTCTTCATAAATGCAGCCAAATGCTCCCCAGGGGCTCGTTGGGGTTAAGGAACTAATTCTTGACTGCTGTGATTTTCTCAGTGCTTGAAAGGACATGGGGACTGCAAACTCCATCCCGGGCCTTCCTTCCTCTGACTCCTCTGGTCTCTCAAAAGGGGAAAACTCTAAAGGAAGCAGGATGTTTCATAGGAAAAGCCATCACGGAAAGCACATTTTTTACAGTGAGAATTGAATATTTTCAATCTCCTGTGTGCTTTTGAAAAGTTTGAGTATACACAGAACAGAACATGTTTTATTTTGCAAGGGGTTTTATCTCTGGTTTTTGCCTGGCATTGATTTAAATTCTGATTCAACTGAAGATCTGAGAGATCTAATCAAAGATTCCGGTCTGGTTGATTGGAAGCATAAGTTTAAATTTATCTTTTATAGTAAAATACTTAAACTTTTGTGCTTCACTCTCACATTTTTAAGCACACTTCCTTGTGCAGCTGGATCAGGACCAGAGGCATGTCTGATTCCCAAACTCTGCTTTCTTCAGTAGTTTCATGCCTGATTTTATATACACAAAATACATTGGTTCTGTTTTTTTTCCAAAGCAATTTCTTACCTGCATGAAATATTCCCATTTCTTTAATCTTTTAATCAACATTGACAAATGAGACAGTTGATTCATTAAGCTCAAAAAAATGAATGTGAAGTACCAAGGTTAACAATTACATTAGTCTGTAATACTAAATTGACATAAGAAATTCCTAGCATGTATTCCTTTGCACAGGGCTGGGCAGCTACCCCAATCACTGCTAATGGGGAAACTAATTGATGTCACGATTCCAGTTCATAACTGTGCTCTCTTGCTTTCTAATGAATAACAGACCCTTCCTTTTGGACAGATCTGTCTATAATAAATTACCATGTTAGCCATCTTCCTCAGCCTAATTTTGTTCATATCTTTGAAGGCTGCTTCTTCTCAGCCTTTTCATGTATATGTTAATTTATTCCCCTCTCTACTCATGCAGTGGCATGAGCATGCTCTTGGAATGAGATTTCAGGGAGTAAAAAGCTCTGGGACAGTGAGCAGATATGGTCCACAGGCCAGATAGGTCCCTCTGAAGGTTAGTGAGGTGTTGCCTTGGGCATGGTCCCAGGTATCAGGGAGCTCTTACAGTGGCTAATGGGACCATTAAGGTTGTTCCTGGCAACAGAGCAGTATTGCTGTTCCTGTTAATTGCAGTCTAGATGGTCAGACACTGTGAAACTTAGTCCTGAAAGAAGCAAAATTCCCTTCACTTCTGCTTGCTCAAGCACTCTCTGTTTGACTCCTTTTATTGCCGCCACTAATTTGATACTAGCACATCATAATGACCCAAGCTAGCAAAGCATTTTGGTTTGCAGTACCCATTTTTCCTTATTGTTACTTATGTTGCATGTAATTCTGATTTCTTTTCTTTCTTTTCTTTCTTTCCTTTCCCCTTTACCCCCCTCTCCTTTCCTAAATCTGTGTATAGATAAACCTTGTCCACCACATACCTGGTCCATGCACTTTCCTCCATCATTAAAACCTGTGTGCTTAACCTCCCTTTCCCTCCAGAGTGCTGGAGAGTGAGCAACATTCCCACAATAATGTGCAGTTTAGACTCTGGAATGTCTGACAATTAGTGATGCACTCACAGATGAAGATGAGGGGATTGGATGCTCTGAGAGAACAGTCCCTGCTGAGGAACACTCTCGTTGGCAGTGCACTGCACAACAGCTTTTCTCCAAGGGAATGCTACCTGAAATTGAAACTATATTGATTTTCTGGTTCCAGGACTGTGTATCCAAGGTGTAGTCCGCTCCAAGCTGTGGCTACTACAGGTGTACACCCCAATGGGATGGCAGAGGGTCCTTTTATTTTGAAACAAACCAGTAAAACATTTGTACAAACAGTTACTACTAACAGCTACCAAAGATGCTGGTATTGTAGGGAAAGAAAGAGCTGGTGGTGACTAACACTGTCGTTCTGTGCAACACAGGTTGGTGTAGAAGCAAAAGTAATGGCAATAATTACTTTTTGCTTCTGTATTCTACTTTTTTTGTGTGGTCTGTGTCTCTTCTTAGGACATGAACATGATTTCCTCTCGCAAACACTCACTATAAAACTATTGGCATTGAGGAGACCAGAATTAACTCCACTCGTGACTGTGGTTAGGTGCCAGGACTATGCTCTAAAATTCTAACTGGAAAGGATTCACCAGCATTGGACAAACTGGTTTGCCATATTGAATGTTCTCACTGGTGATAAAGGGAGCCCAAAATGCAGATACAGCAACAGACTTGTGATTCTGCACACACACATGTGCGTACTGCAGCTGATGAGAGCTCTGCCTCAATAGAGATCATTTGGCTCAAACGATCCTTGTGGGACAATTTATATCTAAATTCTAAGATCATTTTGGGGAGATTTGTCACAAAAGTGTTCCTCAGTGTGAGGAATTCCATCTCCTTTTACTCTGGTAAAAACTGAGACCATCTGTACACATTTCCTCCACGTTTCTCTAGGAAGTTTTTAATCTTTAAGATCATTTAAGAATCTTCTCAAACTGAGAGTCTGCCTTTTAGGGACAGTTAATGAGGTTGATTTATAAACCCTTTTGACAAGGGTTTCAGTGCAGTGAAAAGACAAAGCCTTCAAAATTAGCCATAGGCTTTCTCTGCCAGCAGGCACTGATGCTGCATATGGCTCGAGACAGCCAAGGCAAAATGTGCCTTAGGAAGCCTGAACTTAAGCATCAGAATAAGCTGTTATAATTAGAGGCTATTATTATTATTAGTCCAGCTTTGGATTCTAGCTTTTCCAGCTCCCCTGCTACTAAGTTGTTGCAGAATTGTGGCTGCAGCCTGGGGACCAAAGCCAGGGACAGGCTGTTGCCCTGATGCTGCCACAGACTGTGGTTGCTCTGGCATTGTTGGCTCTGGGGATCCTGCTCCATGCCCTCAGCATCACCTGAGCTGCAGAAGGGAATACACAGGCTCACTTGCACATCTTCCCTCTCCTGCTCGTACCTGGGCTGCTAAAATTGTAAAGGGCTTTGCTGTAGACCCTCACCCTTTACATAACAAGAATGTGTCTCAGTTTGGCTGCAGGCATTCCAGTTTTGCAGCCCTCCATCCTTAGAAGAGAAAACTGAAGGTCAACCATTTATGAAGACTGAAGGGCCAAATTCTGCTGTTGCTTACACAGGGATAAACACACAGACCTGTGATGCATGGGAATTGCTAGAACCTATAACACAGGTCATTATAGGAGTCAGTGGGTCCGTGCTGAGGTATCTCACCAGAGTTGAGTGCCCTATAAATCCTGTGCCTTGCTTGCTGCTAACCTTTGTTTGGTCCTCTCTCTCATCTGGCAACACCCCTCCTCCCCAATCCCTTTGCACTGATACAGATGGCTATCCGGAACGACTCTTTGGACAGCAAGGAAAATCTCCACATTGAGGTGAGTGAACTCTCTGACCCAAATGTCCCCGCTGTGCCCAAGGAGGAGTCATCAGTGGCTCTGACGCCCTCAGAAGCGAATGAGGCGGCTGCATGGAGCCGGGCAAGCGTTCGTACGCAGCAGCATTCCCACAATCAGTATAATATTTCAAAGCAGGCACCAGCATCGTGTGCTTGTGCAGACTCGTGTCAGGAGACACCTGGAGATTCAGTGGACCAAGAAGTGTCTGAATTAAACAGTTCCTCGGAGCCTTCAGAAACTTGTACAGCCTCGAGTGCCTGTTCAGAGGTTCAGCCTCTCACTCCTAAGAGGAACATAGGCAATACCGGCAACGTGACATTGAAGGACCTGAAGAAATACCACAGCGTAGACACCCAGGGTCTTCTAAAAAAACCACCCTCTTGGTTGGATGATCAAAGGAGACATTCAATCGAAATTTGTTCGATGGAAAACAGCCCTCAGCACCATTCCACTTCTAGCTCTTCTGGCTTCATAAGTCAGGTGGTAAGTGAAATGGAAGGCTTGCAAGGGACACGGCAGAAGAAAAAACTGAGCCCTCCATGTATATCTATAGATCCACCTGATGGACAGAGTTTGCTACCTAGAGGACCTCACAGCATCTCGCCTGCCAGTGGAGACGTTTGCTTGAGACGGCGTGCTCCATCTTGTGAGTCCAAGGATTCCATGGATATAGGGGATTCGTTGCTTCCAGACAGTATGTCAACATCTCCTACCCCAAAGAAAGACTTGTTGACACTTCCTAGCTTTTCCTTTGATCAGACGGAAATGGACCCCTGAGTTACTTTTCTGTTGGTGCCAAATGTTTTCTTCCTTTCATGTAATAGAAAAAGAAAAACCTAAAGAAACTCTGTACTCCAAAACGGCACTGGGTAACATATTTCCAAAGAGAGATTAAAGAACCAGCTGGTTAAAGAAGTGGTTAACCTATATCACGCTTACTTAAGCATATGTTCTGCTTAGGTAAAAGCAATACAATGTGCAGAATCTATATGTATATTATATTTTATTAAATTAATTGAATCTAGTATTGCGGGATGTAGTACATTTTGTGACTAAAGACTCATTTAATTTTCTTCTATTTTATGTATCTCAGAATATTTCTGAGGTAAAGTTGGTTTTTATGAGTATTTTAACCTAAACAAAAAAATTATATATTTAATCCCTTCTCTTTTTTTTTTTTTGTTTTGTTTTGTTTGGGTTTCGGTTTGTTTTGCAAAGCACAAAATGTAGCAAATTAGTGCATTACAGAGGAAACGTATCCCACAGTCAGCAGTAAATAAGGATTATTTAATGTAATTTATTTTTCCCCTTGGACTTCAATGGTATTCCGGGGAGAAGATTTTTTGGATAGTGTAGAAATGCAGTGGCAATTTTTTAACGGAATAATATTCCAACCTTGCATAAAACAAACATCCAGTGTGAAAACAAGTGCATAAACCCAGGGAGGTCCAACACGCGGATAGATGTCTGAAGATGGTGCATGTGGAGCCATTTAACTGTACACCATAGTGGGTCACTAACGGATATTGTAGATCATGACTCACAGACTCATGTCAATGGCTAATTTTCATACCTTCCCAGGAAATTGAGGCAGCAGAAGCCCATGGTCGCTCCTGAAGTGTTTTTCCACTGTCTCCAAGACAGACTATTTCTTTTACTGAGTTTTACACCTCTATAAACCCACTGTTTGCAGTGGAGCTCCTCCTTTCCATGCCCATGAGGAAAGGAGGGTAGAGCCATATTTAAGATCTGGTGGGTGAATTCAGTGCAGACATGACACAACAGTGGGCGTTAGCACATGTTGAAAGTTAAGCTCTTGCTTAAACTGCCTTGAGGTTGGTTCATATTTAAGTAGTTCTTGAAAATTAATATCATATGCTTATGTGTTCAACAGATTTGAGGCTTACTGCAAGTTATTTTACAGATTATGTGTAAAAAGGTCTGTAGGTACTGAAATAACTGTTGATTTTCAGTTAAAAGTCCTTTTATTTGCTGTCACTGCTAGAGTTTATTTACATGACCCTGACTGTAATGCTATTTCCAATCTATCAAAAGCCTTAAGCAGCGATATCATGATGCAAAGTAGATAAAACCAGAACTCATGTCCTTACTCTATAACATGTCCTTCATGTCATTCATCTCAGAAATTAACTGTTTACTTCCCTGCTAATGCCCTCTGCAAAAAGCGGTCTTTAAAACTGGACAGCACAGCTTGAGAACCATGAGAGGTTTGCCCGGTTTGACAGCCCCTGATCTTCACTGATGGAAACCAGGCATTAATTCACTCAACTTCCATGAAATCACATTCAGATGTAGGTTAAATAAGACTGCAGGCATGCTTTGAAGTGTGTGAATAGTCACAAGTTTCAAACTGCGTACATGGATAAGGCTTTGCTGGATCATGTCTTTAAACCAGTGCAGGCAAGAGGAGGATTTGTGCTAATTCTGTCAGTTGGGAGTTTGTAACTTAACTTTTTGGAGAACTACTGATCTTTTCAAATCACCACAACATTCAGAGATTACTGTTATGACTACATCTATCTGCATTAGCTTCGAGTATCCATGCAAGAAGAAGATGCTGTTCTACCTAACAGCCTATGTGAGGTCTTAAGCTCCTTCATTTTCACTTGCAGACGTTTACTCCATAAACAATCCCTATTGATTTAGATGGCCTGGAGAAATGTAAGGGCTTTCAGCAGGAAGTCAGGCAATTGGTGTATTTGAGGTAGGAGGATTAACATTCTGTACTATTTACTGCACTTAGATTAATTCTTGGCTGGGACATTTTTCCCCTCTTCAACACAGGCCCACACGGAGACCGCTCTCTTTGATATGCCAGTCCAAATCCAGAGTTAAGCCTGTTCAAAGCAATGATTTCAAACAAACCTTTCATCATTTCTTCGCTCAGATCATATTTAAGGAAATAATAAAATTACAGTGTGTTAAGCCTGAGAAATATTCTTAATCCCTCTTTGGTTTCCCCCTCCTAATGAGCCTTAGCTATTCCTTTCACGTGTACTAAATAATTCGGGAAAATAGCTAGGCCACTAAAATTGCCAACCCTGGTTCCTTAATGATTAGGATTGTGTTTGTATAGCTGGAATGATACTACTTGTACAGTTTCCTTCCTTACCAAAAACCCTGTGGAACATTTTAGCTTGAAATCATGGCACAGAACGGTGATGTTAATCCAAACGCTCAACTCCAAACATAACAGAAAGCCTAAAGGCTCTTCTGTTTCCAACACCTGAGGTTTTGCCCACTGACAAGGTTTGTAGAAGTAACAGAAAGTTTACAGCACATGTGACTATTCAGTAAAGACGAGCCAATAAAAAGACTACTACTATGATGCATTCAGGAAAAGAAATCCATGTAAAATAGTTTGTTTTCTAAGCCAGACAAGTTTTTTCTAGGTGCCCTTTTGAAAGACAAATACAAATGTACTGCAGCGTGTGCAATAATCTTAAGCTAATTTTAAATACCTTTTGGGGGGGTTTTATAGAATTTGACTTTTTTTAAGCAAAGTGTACAAAATCCACCAGAATTCTGTAGAATGGTTATGTTGATAGAACTTTTTTATATTTTTGTAGAAATCTATAGAGAAATTGTTAAAAGTCTGCATAGCGTCTTGGGAACAGAAGCAGCTCTTATGTACAAGTTTCTTTACATAAACCTGGAGCCAAACCTACTGTATTACGACGTGTATAGCCTAGTTTCAGAGCTTGCATCCAGGTCGCATTTAGAAGTAAGCAGCTAAGCTCAAGTTCTACGATATTGCAGTGCTATTACTGTTGAAGAACTGTACCCATATAAAACATCCACCCCCAAAACTCAGCCCCTATCGATTGTAAAGTAGTCGCATGGCTATCCAATTCATTCAAGCACACCAGCACTTTACTACTGTGGATTTACTGTATACAGGTGGGAGGAGGATATTCTGCTATTGCCAGTCTGACACATGGGGAAAAAGAGATTGCAGACATGTCCGGAAAGATGGGAATTCCATTCTTGCAGCCCCTTGCACACAGAACTGATTTTTCATAGCTCGGTTACAGGACATTTATACTGTAGATATTTTGGAGGAGGGCAAGGAAAACACTGTTTTTGACTTCTGTGGATTGCACTCAGCACAAGGTATATTCAAGGAGAAAAGAAAATGAAAACAAAAGCATTACCGTTGTAAATTAGGCTATGCCCCAGTCTCCCCTTTTCTGCCCCTTTGGCTATAATAACCCATGTACACTATAACACAAGGTGACTAGAGTAGGCACAGTACCATTGCAATGTCCGTAACAACCTAGTATATATGATAGAACTTTGTATTTAATAGTTAATATATTGTTATACTGTATCAGGTATATAGGCCAAAACCAGGTCTTTTGGTCAGGGCAACAAAAGGTGGTATTCATGGGGAAAATTGGGTTAAAATGTTCCTTTTTTTTTAAAAAAAAAAATGAGAAAAAAAGAAAAAACGGCAAAAAATGAGTGTAAATCTTTACAAATGACAAAAACAAATGTGTCCTATTAAAAGCTTTTGAAAAGAAAACAACTGTGCACTTCCCTTTGTTGTTGTTGATGATGATAATCTGTATCATTCAGAGCGGTCACATCTCTGGTCATGTTTTAATTGCGAACAGTTGGGGAAGGTATTGTATGGCAGCGGCGGACAGGAAGTTGAAAGGAAGATTGTGAAACGTCGGCCCTTTATGAAGCAATTTGGTTTGACACCGCAAGGGAATCTGGCCCAGGGTGTGCTGTTTTACCAGCAAGACCATCAGCTCTGTGTCTGCATGTTGTATTACACGGGCAAAGGACAGCTCAGCAAGTTGCTTAACAATGAGAAGGCTGCAGAGGTCCAGAGGAGAGGAAGAAGTCAGCGGAAGGGACACGTTTGATCTCTCTATGAACACATGTTGCTGTGAAGAGGAGGATGCTGGGCTTTTCCACACATTTGCAGCTTCACGATTTCCAGCCTGAAGCACAGCAGCTTCTTCTCCACCACTTCTGCAGGTGTTTAGTTCCTTGTTAAGCTGGAGTTGGTGGGGATGGCACTGCTCCAGGAGCTGCAGATGGTGTGCTCCAAGGCAGTGTGGGTGAGGACCCCAGATGCTGCTTGGGTACCACCTGAAACATTTCACAGCATGGTTTGGGTTGGAAGGGACCTTCAAGCTCATTCAGCTCCAAACCCTGCCAAGGGCAAGGACACCTTCCACTGGAGCAGGTTGCACCAAGCCCCTGTGTCCAACCTGGCCTTGAACACTGCCAGGGATGGGGCAGCCACAGCTTCTCTGGGCACCCTGTGCCAGCGCCTCAGCACCCTCTTCAGTGGTCTTTAGTGGATAAGACTTCCTAAGGTGGAGTGTCCTGTCCCCTGAGGAGCAGCTATTGGAGGGAGTTGGGCATTCTGCAGCCTTGTTTCTCACTTTGCAGTAAATGACCTGATGATTGCTCTGCAGCAGGAGGAACCTTAACTTGACATCAGAGCAGTTGTCTAGAGGGAGCTTTGATAAAGGCCTTGTCATAGTCATTTCTGAGCAGAAAACAGCAGGAACATAGTCCTTAAATAGGGAGAAAATGTGGATCTATGCAAAATCCCATGCAAATCCTCACAGTGCAGGATTCCAGGGGTGAGCTCTGTAACACATCTGTGCTGTCTGGGCTGCAGGGTCAACCCCACCAGGCTGCAACCACTTCTCACCCCTCCAAGGCTGGAGGATCCACAGTCATTAAGATAAGCTGAGCCAAGAAAGCAGAGCAATTCACTGCTTCAAACACTTCACACCTCTGGACACAGATGAGTTTAACCTGTGTTAACTCCTTATCAGGCATGTCAAATTCCTTTATTGCCAGGGCTGTGTTTCACAGGAGTTTGTTTCTTTGCTCTGTGTTGTAAGTGTTCCTGTTTGAAGCTCTTTTGCTGTGGTTTGTAGAAGTATTCCCACCCAGGCTGGCTGCTTGTGGGTATGCTCTCAAATTGCCACAGCCTGGGCATGGCACTTCGTTGCTCTGGTAAGTAATTTGGATGCTTCATGAAACTGGGTTGTTCTCTATGTAATTATAGCTGCAACTAGGGAAATAGCCCCTCAAACTTAATCTGTTTCTGGCTTAGTTGATACATGCGGGTGAATTTGGCTAACTCCCGCTTCTGGAGAGCCGTGTTCCATCTGGAAAGCTGTGTGCACAGCGCATCCCTCAGCTGGAGTTCTGCAAAACCCTGCAAGGAGCTGCAGGAGAACAAACGGGAAAGGCCTCTTTGTGCCTTTTGTGTTGTGGATGCTCCAGAGGTACAACCTGAGACCCACCAACAAGGCTCAGATGCGATCCTTACTAGAATCCCCTCCATGAAATAAGGCAGGAAAAGGCAATTTAAAGCAATGCACCTGACTCCCTCCCCATCCTCTCTACGGGGGTGAGGAGCCCGCGGGTTAAAGCCAATGAAGTCCGGAGGGACAGAGGCCTCTGCGGAGCGCTCGGGGTGGGCAGCCCGCGGCCAGGGTCGGGCGCGCCCGTCCGCGGCGCTGTGCTACCATCTAGTGGGCCGGGGTAAGGAGCGGGTTTGGGACATCCCGTTAGCGGGAACGGCATTCCCGGCTCCAGGGAAGGGGCGAGGAGGATTCTGAGGAGGAGAGAGACGAAAAAAGGGAGGTTTTGCTTCCGCGGGGATTCTCAACCCCTGAATTTATATCATGGAATCACAGAATCCCAGGTTGGAGGGACCTCGAGGATCATCTACTCCAACTTTTCCAGGCAAAGCATGACCTAAATTAGATGCCCCAGCACTCTGTCCAGCTGAATCTTGAAAGTGTGCAGGGCTGGGAAGCCCATCACTTCCCTGGGGAGATTATTCCAATGGCTGGTTGTTTTCATTGGGAAAAATAGTCTTTTTGCCTCCAGTTGGAATCCCCCCAGGTGTGCCCATCACTCCTTGTCTTTTCCATGTGACTCCTTGGGAAAAGGAGTCTCCACCTTTTTATGCCACCCTTTAAATAATGAACCATGGTCATAAGGTCTCCCTGAACCTTCTTTTCTCTAGGCTGAGCAAACCCAGTTCTATCAGCCTTTCCTCGCATGGTTTACCAGTCCTTGGATCATCTTTGTGTCCCTTCTCTGGACCTTTTCCAGCCTGTCTGCATATTGTATATGAAATACATGTATATATGTATGTGAAATATACAACATGAGTATATATATTATATATACACAATAGGGATGAAGACTGAACATGTTATTCCAGATGTGACCCAAAAAGCACTGAGTGCGACAATGACATCTTTATCTTTGCTGGTGATGCCTTTATAAGAAGTCCCTTCCTGCAGTAGGAGGAGGGGAAGGTTTTCTCCCAGATTCGGGAGCACCTTGCCAGCATTGCTGGGTGCTCATGGGTGCTGCTGGAAGCCAGCCTGCTGCGCACACCCTTGGCATCACCTTTCCCCACCTGCACGGCTCAGGCTTGTGCAAAGCCCTGGGGAGGTAACAGCCCATCCAGAGGAAGTCCCAGGGCTGCCCAGCACCTCGGAGGCTGTGGCAGTGCCCAAGAGGTTTGTTTATGCTGCACATGCTTATGCCTGCTTTTAAGCATGTGTAAAGCACGCAACCTGGCACACACTCCTTCCTGTGTGTGCCAATCTGTACCAGCCCTGTGTGGGCTGTGCGTTCACACAGCAGCTATGATAATCTACAGCCATTGAGTTTGAATGTGGCTCTTAACCTCGGCTTGGAGATAATCAAGCAGGTCTTGTGCCATCTTAGGTGGTATGTGGTGAGCTGCTCAGAGGTTCAGGGCTTGCATGGGCGCAGGCTGAGTGCTTGTCACTAGATGGCAATGCCATGAAGTGATTTAGCTGGGATGTTCGTGTGCGTTAGTTCAGGCTGCACCTGAGGTCCCCCATAACCTGCTGTTTGTGTTTGGTTTCGCCTGGTCTTGTGCCATCAGCAAAAGCCATTGTCCCACTGGCATTTTCGCGTTTGAGGGTGATCGAACTTTAAGCAGTTTTTACACGTTGTATTCAGTGCTTTGGATATATTTTCAAGGCTGTATAATCCCGCAGCATCCTCTGGCATTTTCCATTATTGCTTGAGTCACTGGATGCTATAATTGGCAAGATTTCAAAGGTCCTGGATAGATTATCTTTCCATATCTACTTAATGCTATAAATACTGCAAGCAAAGACCCCTGCAGCTTCAGCTGGGAAATGAAAAGGTTGGTTAAACCACTTAATAACTTACTGCGCTAACAATTATTTTACGGAAACAGAAAGTGGAATCCAGCTGTTTGGGGGGAAATAGGGAAGCAGTTAATATTGGAGTCACTCAACAAGGCAAATAATGCTGCAATGGGCAGCATGGGCACCTGCAAAGGCAAAGCAGAACCACCCTGCTGGGTGCCACCAGCTTGGCATAGCCAAAGGGTGATGACCAATCCATGTTCATTCAGCTCAAGCAGGACCTGGTGTTTGGATTCCTGCAGCCACTGAATTGTGTGTGCTGGTTTTGTGGTGGAATTCTGAAAGGCTTCAGTCCATTAAAGCCAGAAGGGGTTTGTGGGGTGGCTGAGTTGGCAGGAGGGGAGGATAAGCTGTGGCAGTTGTGTCAGAAGCTAAAGTAGGGTAATGCAGATCTTGGCTCAAGAAGGGCCAAGTGCCACGTGCTGCTTGTCTGTGGCTGTTTGACCATCACTCCAAGTTCCTTCTGTGGCTTTCATCCACCTTCGCAGGCACTTGAGAGTTATCAGGTGAGAGTCAGCCACCCAGTGTGTTTACAGTTAGCTCTGGAGCTGCTCCAGGATCACTTGGGGATGACCTGGGCAGTTTTCATCATGCCTGGGTTCTGCTCATCACTCTCAGTATGAAACGTAGGAGCACTCATGCATCGGGGGAAGGTGGTATTAAACGCAGTCATACATACACCGTCTTCTCCTTTTACAAAGCCTTGGTGCACAGACTGGACCAAGGTGGACCCACCTCATCCCACAGGCATCAGAATGACTGTTACAGTGCAGCTTCAGGCCCAATTCACTGTGCTCCCAACCTCCCTACACTGTCTTTCCAGCCAGGGGAATCTTCACTTTGCCTACAAAGCCGTGTAGCTGATACATGGCCAAAACCTGAGCTGTGAGTAAAAACTGGGACTGCAAATTCCCAGCCCACTCCCTCCTCTGTTATATCATGGGACTTCTAAACTGCTCATTGAGCTTTCTGGAAATGAAGTGGAAGTTAAATCCTTTCTTGCAAGAAGAGATGCACACTATATGCAACACTATTGACTGCTGAAGAAGAAACACCAGGTCTGTTGCTACTTGTGCAGTGTTGACTTCAAACAGAGTCCACATCTTGCATGTGTTAAAACAAGGCATTCTCCCCTTTCTTATAAGGCAAATGTATAGGGACTTGATGTAAATCCTGTTTGGCAGCCTCTTTTCCTTGCCATCTGTAAAATGTGACACCTCTGTGGGTCTTGGAAAGAAAGCTAAGTGTCTGTGGTTCCAAGCAGAGAAAGAAGGTGATATTTATAGTCACTAACCGTAAAACTGTGACTTCCAGAGCTGCACATGCTCAGGCTCTTCCCAGCCCTCAACTCTCAATGTCCTTCTTTATATGGATTTCAGGAGGAATTGGTTGCACTTCATTTTGCTTTCAGTGCTTTGCAAACCAGCAATGAGGTGCAATGTGAAGAGAAGGCGGCCTCATACCTGGCACTGTGCTTACACAAACAGCTCCTCTCTCACGTTTTCTCCTGTCCTGCCCATGCCAATCGCTCTGGTCGATAGCTAACCTGCAGCAGCCTGGCCCTGGGTGTGCCATGAAGGTGCTTCCTGATTCCTCTGACTTGACCTGCTCTATGTGATAGCAGATGAAAAGTCCTTTACTGGGCACCAGCATGGAAAAGAGGACTGAAAAATGCTAATGGATGAGCCAATATCAGGTCTTGCCTCTCCCACGGATAAGTGTTTGGTGAGAAAAGGTGAATTTATGACTTCCCTCTCTAACAGTGCCACCAAAGGGTCCGTTTCATTTTTCTGCATAGCCAGCCTGCTTGGGGGGGAGCATCACAGGAGTAATGACATGTTTCAGGTACTGCTGTCTTCCATCATCAAAAGGAAGCAAGACCAAAGTGAGCTGCCTGAGATAGTGCTTCAGGCTTCACTTTGTACCAGGTTTAGCAGAATCCTTTACCATGGCCCTTCCCAGGAGCTTTTAAGCTTTCCCCATCTTGTCTGTCTGAGATTTTAATATTTCCTTAATTCCTGCCTTTGATTTTTCCTTCACTGCTCATCTGCTCTGCCAGACAGCACCTGGAAGTCACTAATTACACTGCAAAGTCAGTGCAAGTCAGCTGTAAGGCCTGGGCTGGCTGCCTGGTGGCTCTCCTGAGGCGTGTAAAGGCCACCCATTCGGCACCCACTCATCAGTAGCAGCCCACTGTCATGGCATGAGCTCCTTCTGAAGGCAGGATTCCCACCATGGATTAGGAACATGAAGCAAGAGGCAGGATCATTTAGGACCTGCTACCTTAGGGTCTTGAGCAATACCCAAATACAGGACTTCCCTCTACGGATACAGTGGAACAACTCCATTGAAGCCAATAATGTAATCAGGGATGGATTCACACTGCTCTTGACAACGGGGCTGTGCAGTACACTGATAAAATAAATCTCCCCCCTCCTGTACACACAGCCTATGGCAGCTGTTTGTGAGGTGCCTGTGACATCTTATGTCAGAACTGGTCCTAATTTTGGGTATGTTCTCAAGCTGCACCATGAACTGCTCCTTGGTGAAGAAACACAGGGGTTCATGTTCAGTGTCAAAAGAGAGCAAAATCTCAGCACTTCTCTTGGAGCAACATATTGTTGGAGGAGAGAAGGTTTAAAAAACCATAAAGGAGTAATTCCCTATTAAGGAGTTACAATATAATCATATATATTAAGGAGCTATTCCTGCCTTTTCTCAAAGCTTTTACTGTGGTGCAATTCCACTGAATAAAAGTTTCAATGTAAGACTTGCAAAGACAACCCACGATATCCTTGGTTGTTCTCTTTCATCCTGTTGGCTAAGGCTCCTTCCTTGAGAGGGCTGCAATGTGATTGCCTGAGATTTCACATCTTGTAAGCAATCACCTGACAGCCTTATGTCGGGCAAGATCTTCTCTTCCCACACTAATAACTGCCTCCCTTTAGCCAGATTATAGTAAATGTCTGAAACAACTTCTCAGCATTGTTTGTGGGAAGTGTGTGGCTTCCTCTGATAGTGCTCTGAGTGGGTATTACCCATAGTGTCTCTGTGGTCTTCCTTAGAGTTTCATAAAAGCAGAGTATTTTCTTCTTAGGGATTACATGGGTTTGGGACACATCAATACAGTGCTTCTCGTCTCCCTTTTCCTTTCTGGTGAGCATTTTTGAGAACACCTTTCTGCCTGATGGTTCTTCGCCTTCCAGAGAGGAAGGAAACTCAAACTCTTATAATGTTTCAGTAGGTTTGTGGCAGCGTGGTGCTTTGCATAAGATGATGCTATTGAACCAGATGCTACACCAAGCGAGCGGACAAACAGGAGGTGCTGGAACATCAATAATGCTATAGGGGAAGTCCTGACCAAGAGAAAAGCAAACAGTGCTTCTGCTTCATGGGTTGGTGAAATACAGATTGCGTCCAAGGTGCTGCACTACAAACACTGTTAGTTATACATTTATGTGAAATTTATTGACTGGAAGATCTCTAAAATGGATCCACGCCACTGGTTTAACCATGTCTGCAGCAGAAGCAATCAGCTTCCGTGAATCAGTGAAGCAAGAGGCTGCAGATGGATGGGTGAGGGGTGTGATGCTTATTTAAGTCCTGCTGAGCAAACACTCAAAAGGAGATACAAGTGTTTACAAGACATTAACATTAGCCTGAGTGGCCTGGATGGATGGTTATGGTCAGCCCCAAACCCTGCGGCATGCCCTAGCTCCACACAGCTGCTCTGGGTGACTTTCACTTGCCATGGGGGTACCCCCAGTGTCCCCTTCCAAGAGCAGGGGTCTGATTATCCCAGCAAGTCACACCGAACAGGGGAAACGCTCTCCTGGGGGCTTGGTCCTTCCATAGGGAGGTCATCATCGGAAAGCAATGCCCGGTTCCAGGGACGGAGGCACTGCACCATCCCCGTCCCTCCTTTCGAGGGGCTGCCCAAGCGGAGCTCGGGGTCACCCCCGCGGCCCCCGCCGGCGCCTCCCGGCTGATGGGGCGAGGGCAGCGCGGCGCTGGCG
>JAOEHX010025408.1:0-13887 GCA_025448015.1 Bolborhynchus lineola | reverse complement strand
GGGCGCGTTGTGCCCGCTGCTCCCGCCCCCGGCCCGCCCAGCAGGGACGGAGCCGGCTCCCTTCCCCAGCCCGTGCCTGGCGTGGGCCCGGAGGAGGCTCCGCGCCGCGGACATGGAGGCTTTCTGCGGGTCCCGCTTCTGGGTAAGCAGCGCGGGCGCCGCCTCTTTCCTTCCGTTCCCTCTTCCTGCCCCGCGGGGAAAGTTGGATGGGGACGTGCTCGCGGAGGGGCCGGGGAGCGCGGACCATCGCCCTCGGCGCCGGCTGCGGGGAGCGCTGAGTCGGAGGGACCGGAGCGGGCAGGGGAAGGTTGGTCCTGCGGCTTCGGAGGGGCTGAGCTGCCTCTTGTCCTCTGGTGCCGGGTCCCCACGGCAGCCGTCCCGAGGGCAGCCGGCGCGGTGGTTGTTCCGGTACCCGGTTTAGGAGCAGCACCCGCAGCGTTTCTCTTGTTCAGCATTCAACATCTCCAGGCTGGAGCCAAGACCCCGCCGTATCGCGGGAGATGCGGTGTTTCCTGCAGCACTCTTAGCAGGTGTAGTCCGTCTCTGGACCTGTTAACATCTTCCGAGGGGTCCTGTTTTAGCCATTGCCTTCTTCTGAGGGTCCTGGTTTAGCGGTGCTGCTGCTCTTCCGAACTGCTCTGATGAGTGGGAAAGTGCTCCCTGCCCAGTGCTTTGTTACTGCTCAAGAGTGATGGGCTCGCAGCAGCCGAGGTGGCCACAAGGCTTGGAGGATTGCAGTGGCTTTTGTTAGTATTTGGAGCCGTCACCCTTCTGGAAAGGCTGATTGCAGCACACACTGGGGTTGTAGGAGAAGTTTGGAAATAGCTGCTGCAGTCTGCTCTGATAGTGAAATATGTAAATGCTGTAACAAGTACTTGGGGCAGTATTTCCCCAAGATGCAGTGTGCTGCGTTCCTGTCTTTGCTGTATGAAGCCATGGGGTGAAGTTGGAACTGCCCTCCAAGAAATCACAATCTTTACATGTGCCTTTCTCTTACACTGATTTAGCCCAAGGGAGATTTTTTTCCCCCAAAGAAAGCTAAGTAAGAAAGAAACCAAATGTCTGAAGATGAATCGCTGCTAGAAGCTATGAAAGGCTAGCACAAGCAATTGGCTGTGAGGACTTGATGCGCAGCTCCATCTTCAGATAACTAATTGTCTCTCAAAAACTGTCCCACCATTACTTTTCAAAAGAAGATGTAGGCTCCTGAGCCCCTTGGTCACACTTCTTTGTTCAGTTCCAGTTTTCATTTCTGAGCTCCCTGCACACTCTCTGCTACAACAGTTGGCAGATAAGCTTGCTCGAACAAGTATTTTTGCCTTTTCTTTCTACTATAAACACTTACAGAACAAGAACAAGCACAAACAGCTCAACGCTGCTCGCTGGCTTGTTGTCTGCCTTAAGAAGCATGTCTTAGCTTCTCAGGGGAGGCGTGGAGTGCAGCTACTCCTTGTAGCCAAAGCTTTTGATAGCAGCTTATTGATACGTTAATATGGGATGTTCAGGCAGTTTTGCTGGTTTTGAGTGTGAGATAAACTTATCATCCTGGATTTCATGCAGTACAGTTGCACCCAAGCACTGTACCATTTGTGGTGCTGTGTCTGGTGTCTGCTACACTCAGGTTTTGATATTGGCAAAGCCTTTCAAAACTGAATTTGTGGGAAGTGATTTAAAGGTAACCCAGGGAAGATACTTTCATTACTACCCCTTTGCTTACAGTATAAATGATAAAGGGATCTAAATGTGTTCAACAAAGCGTAAATATTAATTTAAATATGCACCTTCAGCCTTGCTCCAAGTCACAGTTGAGATGTGATTAATGGCAGTTGAACTGAAACATGATAGTTTGGATTGGCAGAGGAACCCTTTGTCTGAGTCTGTGAAGGAGGATGTCAGGTATGTGTGACAAGGTTCTCCAGAAACTTGGTGGGGTTTTTTGAGTAATTATCATATACTTCATATATTTCTAAAGAATAAAAGGAGACTGATTGAAAAGCGATGAGTAGTGTTCCTTAAATAAATAGGCAAGCTTAGTGATAAAGGTAGACCTGTTCTGTTCCTTCAGAATGATCCTGAGTTGTTCAGAGTCAAAACCACCTTGCATCTGTGTAATTATTTGAAGAAATGGCACTCAATAACCGTGTGAAATGGAACACGTGTCCTGGGGACCAGCAGATTGAGCTCAGTGACCAAGAGTCTTACACCCTAGCTTTGGCTGGTTGTCAATGGTATTTCCTCTGTTAACAGGAGTGTGTATATACTTAACTGATTTCATGAGAGATTTCAAGTAATGACCATGTAGATGACAATTACCTTGAAGTGATTTGCCATGCAAATATGCTGTTCCATAAGAAAACATAGGTAGAAGCGTCTTTTTGAAATGTGCCCCCCATGCATATTTCCCACGAGGGAAACCCATAAGATTTCTCATGCTCCTGCACACTTGAAGCAGGAAGAACAAGGTGAAAGGCCATCACTTACCTGTGCACACAAACTAATGGTGTTCAGCTTTGCAGCTCAGATCAAGAACTTGATAAAATGGGAACCAACATTCTGATTCAGTTTTTCATAGCTGATGAGCTTTGAATCCTTCCCTATTCTTTGTCAAAGAAAATCTAGGTATTTCTGGAAGCTGAATGACATAGGTGTCAGTTTTAAAGCTGTTTAGAGCGAAAGGAAATGTGCCAGTTTAACAGGTCTTTGGTTTGGAGTTTTGATCAACTACAACTCTTTTCTGTTGAAGGGAGGCCCAAATCAAAACAAAGCAGTTCAGAATTAGCTCAGGAAAATGTTTACATAGAAATATATCAACTTTATAGCCATTGATTGATTTAGCTTGGATTTTTTGGGCTTATCAGAAGCAGGAAGGTTTCAACTTTTCACCCTGATGCAGGGTGGGGAATTTTGCTGGAAATGTCAACAGATTGGGTTTTTGTGTTTGTGCTGAGCAAAATCATTTCCTGTTCAGCCCATTTTAGAAATAAGAAATTAAAGCTATAGGTCACATTAGAAATCTATAAAAGCTTTTTGGCTTCGAGCTACTGCATTAGCTGTTGGATATGGAATCAGTAAATCACTACTAAAGTATAGGGTATTTATACATAAGAGAGGAACAACCAGAGCATTTTCCAAATGCAGTATGAACAATCTTTTTGTGAACAATCTCTTAATCTGAACACTTAAAAACTATCTGTTTCAATTGAGAATTTGAAGCTAATTGTTCCTGTCTAAATGCGTTTAGGGAGATGAATGTGAAAGGGCATATGCACATGAGGTGGGTGTGTTATTTACTATTGCCCATAATTACCTCATATTTATTATGTCACTCATGTATCTACTATGTGATAGAAAGTGTGCTAGATGGGTGTGCCAATTAATGTAACCCACAGTCTCTGTTCTTGAGATCAAATACTGGTGAATTATCTCTTGTTTGCTGCTTATGTCCTCCGCTGTAATAAAACATGAGCAGTTCCTCCGAAAGGAGGGCAGATCTCCTAGACAGCTATTGCTGTAGAGGTGTTCTGGCTTAGTGGTGAAACAGCATGAGCTTGAAACACCAAATTCTATCCTAGTGTAAAGGCACATTGTCTTTCTTGGTTATAGTTGGGATGATGGGTCATAAGCACCTTAGCCTGCAGACAGTGTGCCTAAGCTTGAGCAGCAGCTTGTGTTTTTGGTGGTGGTTTGAGGTTTTCTTTATCAGCATATATAGGAAATGGGAAGACAAGTGATAGAGCACTTCAAAGGGGAGACCACAGCTTCTGTTCAGTTCTGGACGTGATCCAGACTTGTTCCTTTTGATCCTGCTTAGCTGACAGTTCATTTGCCTTGCCTTGCCTGTGTCTTGGTATGCTGACACATGGCCTTTTTCTTTCTGTCTGTGTAAAGTCCTGCCTCCTTCTTCATCCAGAGCCTGTTGAGTAATTCAACAGGAAGTTGCAGCAGCTCTCTAAAGTAGACAATACCTCAGTCTTGCCTTTGAGACAGCCTCATGAAAGCACTCCTTTAACCTTTAGGTTTGTGAATATTCCTTCACCTTGAGTCATTCAATGATATTTTGGTATATTTGGACTAAAAGTCATGCTGCTCTCTGGAAATGCAACTTCCTGCTCTATTGGCTCAAACAGCCACCGGTTTCCCTTCTGCATAGTTTCCCTTTTTGCTTTGTCATTCTTAGCTTTTTTGTAGTTTAAGATGACTTAGGATAGCTGTAGTAAGGAAGAACTATTTCTTTCAAGGAAGATGATAAATGAACTTCTTGTAACATGTACAAGTTTACTTTAAAACCACAGAGCTTGCATGATTTGGCCCTAAATTAATAACAAGACAGTGAATTTCAATTAATCAATTATATTTTCAATTAATTTACTTCCAGCAGAAGAATAACATAGGGAAAAGTGGTAGCAGGTCATTGCAAAGGAGGGATTCTGCAGTAAGATGGTATGGTCCAGACTGGCTGTTCTTTATATAGTAACTTCCCTTTCTGCTATACTGTGATAAACACAGAATGTTCAGTGTTTATAGGTACTTAAACATGATACAGATCTCCACATAATCTTTGTCAATTGCATCCAGCTTCAGATAACCAAGTACCACTTGTGTAAGTCTCTTCACAAACGGTCATGTCACTTATCTGTGTTCTTATTGTAGGTAGGAGGTCAAAATAGGTAACTTCAGTGGTCTCTTCGTGCATCAGACCTACGAAGTTACGCTGTCTCAAAGGACAGCTGTGTTGGTAACATCCTGAACTTAAAAGCAATTAAGTATTCAAGCTCAAATCCTCCAAGATTTTAAGATTCTTGAATTGAGTTGAATGGAAGCTGTTGCTAAAGGATTTGGGCCTCAGATTCTCAATGTCAAGAGCAGTATAAATATTTAATCATTACATTTGGAGTATTATCCAGACCCTCCTATCATTCATCTGTGTGTAAATGGCATGACAGACTATTTGAATCTGTTTGGAAAAGACAAAGTCTGTATTGGAGAGTTGTGAGCAAGACTTAATACCAGTGCAGTCTGCCAACAGCAAGGATTTATGGAGTCCTTCAGTGACAGTGTCAATTAATGAAGCTCATGAAAATGACATTCATTTCAGTAGGATATGTGAATGGAATTGTTCATGCTATTCAAGGAAACAGTCATTGCCATTTCCTTACAACCAGCACACTGATGGGTCAAAGGAACAGTAAAGTCCTCGGGGCAGGAGAATGGGGGCAGCTGACAAAATGGTCACCACCAGCATGGCCAAATCTTTTCTGGAATTGGAGGAAAAAGGATTTAGGATTAGGAAAAAAGTGCCCAAGGGGAGAAGAAGAATCTGTTTTTTTGCCCAGGTACACTGTGGCTTTGTGAGAGATGCTTCATGAACATCTTCTGGTCACAGAAGTCTGCTTGTCCCCCCACTTCCATGTGCTTGCTTGGAGTAGGACACTAAAACTTGAGGATGCTACAAAATGCAACAGGGGGTAGGGAGGCAAGATCCCACCTTGCTTTAATGGAGGATTACAACCTCCTTTACAGGGAGACTTCTCTGCAGCAAAACTCAGTCATGTATAATTCTTCAACTTTCAACACAGCTGTTCCTCCCTGGACATGGGTCTGACCATTTTAGCTTAAGGGACATAGCTGGTAGATGTGGTATCGGGGACTTAGGAACACTTTAAACGTTGCTTTCTGAAAAGAAATAATACCTGAAATAAATTCAGAGTGGCGTGAGGAGCTCTTTAAAACGGACTTAACTTAATCACAGCTGTTAAGAACAGAAAGCATTTGAGATGGGCCTGCCCTACCTGGCCGGCAAATTGCTGTGTCACCGGAGCTACAATCCTTTCCTTTCTCCGTGTGTAAATGTGTAATGTATTAAAGTGAAGGGACTCTTACTGTTAAAAATTTCATTTAAAAAAAATTCCATTGAAAAACCTATTAAACAGGATCTTTGGTTTTTCCAGTAAGCTAATGCTCCATTTGTCTCCTGATACTGCTGCGAATGTGATGGGCAATTATCCAGCCGCACGTTATTTGGCGGAGCTGGAGGAGAGCATAAGCGGCAAAGAGCCAGAGCTCTTCCCAGGAATGCATTCAGGCTTTTGTACAGCCAAGAGCCTTGATTCCGTGCTGGGCCTGTGTGAGCTGGCCCTTGTCCCTGTGCTAATTGTGAGAGTCGAAGGCAGTGCAGTAAAACGTAGATCATTTACAGCAGTGTCACATGCCGGTGTCATAAAGCTTTGAATTAGGACGGAAACAAGAAATGAAGGAGGTGGACAAAAGGAAGTGTTTCATGGGAGTTTTCAAATGTCAAAGTCATTTGGTTTCCAAAGTAATAATTTATTTTCTTCTTTCTGAGAGTACATTTGGCACCTGAAATTCTCATTTCTTCTCGCACCTGAATTACTTGTACTCTAGAATCTCCCCTACCCACATGTGCAGGTTCTTTCATTTCCTTTTGTTATTATGCAAATTTAGAAACATGGCAAAATAAACAGGGAAAAAAATCTCCGTGTTCTGGGTTTCATCTCTTTATTACAATAAGGGGAGGAGGGAGGGGGCAAAGTGGAACAAAAAGCAGTAAAAACCTGTATGTTTTTGCTTTGAAAAAGCAAGGTATATCTTCAGAGGGAAACAGTTTGCTACTGAAAGATCTATCAGATGGGAAACTGTGCACTGTGGTAATCTTCATATGCAGCATTGCTATTCTGCCTGCTGCTTCATTCCCTTTTTTCCTCCAGCCCCAGACTGTGGATTTCACTGTTTTTCTGAATACAAATGACTGAAATAAGTAGCTCTGCAGACTGAGAGATGAGAATGGTTGGGGCAAATTAACTCCCAGAATATAGAGAGAGTATAATGCTCACCTGTTAGGTGAGCTCAGGGTCAGTTCTGTGATAAACCAGGTTTAATATTGGCATTAAAGCTCATTAGCACCTAGAGTCTGCCCTTGCCCTCTGTCCTGCTGCTGCATTTGACTTCTTGGCGCTCCTCTAATGAGTGTCCCTGCAGCTGAAGAGTGTGACCAACCTTTTGTGCTTCAGATGGAGTGTGACCTTTGGATCCTGCTCCAGACTGCCCTCATGTTAAAGACACTGAAATCTCATTATTGCTGCATTCAATGTGTCTGTTCCAGCTCCTCCGAGGCAAGTGGAGTGTCAGAGCAGCACCAGTGACAATGTTTTGTGACCATTCCTTTTATTGTTGTTGTACAGCAGCACAGCTGGATGGGCTGGCTTCAAACGGAGGAGTCAGGGTGGGAAAGGGGACAAAATCAAGCAGGGACTGTCTCAGTTGTTCCTGTCTCTTCCTTATTGAGCTACATTCATTATGATCCTTGAATTAACCTAATTCCTTTCAATTGGAAGGAGACAGGATGGCTCAAATTAGGGGTTATTCCCTCACGCCCATCATTGCATTGGGCTGAAATAGGGCAACCCACTTCTTTCTTTGTGCATGCACAAGGTCATAGGAGAGGCTTTGATGATGCAAATAACAGTTTTCGCTATTACAGTACGTAGTTTTCATCAGTATTGAAAGACAGTCAAGGACCTTCTTCTGAAGGAGCGATCCTGTTTCCATTTCTTCTCAATCCTGCTTTTGATTCCTGAGCATCTGTACCTTCATGGTTGCTCTATGCCTTCCCCTCTGCCCAAGCAAGAAGAGTGACTGCTACTAAGACAGTTGAAGTAGACGAATTTTACCTTCACTTTAGGTGTATGTTGTCTTGGATGTATATATTTACTGTGGTTAATTTCTATTTTACAAACCCTCTTAAGCTACAGATGCTTTTCTGATGCTTTTTCTGGGCTTGCATGATTGTGGCAAAATATGGACCTGCTTTATTTCACCCTGCTCATTTTTGTTCATGAAGCTCTGAACTTCTGATCTTAAAACTTAAAAACTAAGAAGGGAAGGCAGTGAAACTTACTGCTTTGTGTTACCCGTGTCACTAAGGCCACGTGTTTGTTTCTGGATATTTGGTCCACAGTTCTCACGTGGATTGTGTGGTTGATACCATTTCATGCATCACAGAATGGTTTGGATTGGAAGGGATCTTGAAGCTCATCCAGCTCCACCCCCTGCCACGGGCAGGGACACCTTCCATAGAGCAGGGTGCTCCAAGCCCCTGTGTCCAACCTGGCCTTGAGCACTGCAGGGATGGGGCAGCCACAGCTTCTCTGGGCACCCTGTGCCAGCACCTCAGCACCCTCATAGGGATGAACTTGTGCCTGAGAGCTCGTCTCAGTCTCCCTCTATCAGTTTCAAGCTGTTCCCCCTTGTCCTGTCGCTGTGTGACTCAAGCAAAACGCTGCATGATTTCCTGTGGCTAATTACTCCACAACCACAGCCTAGCTCATATGTGCTATGAATGTGTGCTAGGTCTGTTTGATCCATTAAGATAAGCCACTAAAGATCTTTTTACTGCTGGAAGAGAAAGTTCGTTGTCCTGCATGGTGCCCTTCACTGGTGTTGGTAACTTGCCCTGTGCTTTGTAGACAGAAAGATATTCCTGGTCATTAACTGTGTGGCTCATACTGTACTGAAAATGCTAACATCCTCCCCACTCCACCTTTCTTCCAGGCAGTATTGCTGTGGTGTTGCAGTGGGGAATGTCATTATCTCTTGCCCTTAATGGGATGGGTGGCAAGGAAAGGTTGTTTGTGTAATCACATGAAGGAGCTGAGTTGTGCAGCAGCCACGGTGGGTTACTGATGCATGTTACTCCTTCTGTGCGAAAGGGTGAAATTGTTCCTTTGGATGCTCTGAAAAGGCCATTTGAGACCGGCAGCCTTCTGGAGGCTCAGAGCAAGAGTCCTTGTTTGCATTTGTGCTCTAAATAGAGTTTTCCCCAAAGTGTTTACCAACAGGGACCAAACAGAGGAGATGGAAAACAGCTGGAAGTGGGAGGTGAGATACGAAGAGGCTGAAGTGAAGCCTGTGCTGTAACTAAGACTGAGCCCTGGTAGTTTTTGGTGATGTGGTTCAGAGCCATCCCTGGGCTTGGGATGAGGTAGAGTGGTAGAGCCAAGAGAAAAACATCATTCTTTTTATCCCTTTATTACTTTTGCCAGGCTGTGTGAGTGCAACTCACTGGAAGGGGATTTACCAGATGTAGGGGTAAAAGAAGGGGAGGAGGATTCTCCTCTGCATTTAAGTTCTCAATAATGATTTCTTCACTCAAGGTATGGTTTCCATGTGTATTTACTTAAGGGAAGCATTGTTACTTTCAGTTATTCACTTCCCTATTGTTCACTCTTTATGTGGACTTTTCTGGCCAGCTTTCCAATGGGATTTTTGTCTTAAGTAACTTGCCAGCTAGTGATAACTGACACAGAATCAGCAACGATGCATGTGTTAACCTTGGGAATGGTGTGAATGATGTCAGTGAAGTGGCCTTCACCCTCCCAGCAGATAAAGAATGGTTTTGTGTTTCCTGTGCTTTTCCCAACTCTACACTGTGGAAGCTTAGAGAGAAACGTGTATTAATTTACCCATGCAATGGAGGTAACTGCTTGAGACTGCAGAAGATATTGTTAGTTTTCTGTGGGGTTTGGAATCATTCCATTGTGGCTGTTTGAGGAGCATTCCTGCAGCATCAGCCGTATGCTGGCTAAAGTCAGTGCAAAGAACTTTGATTTTAGACTTCTATTGTGGAGTAGAAGCTGGTTGAGACTTCAGCATAAGGCCAGAACCCCAATTGGTCTTTCTCAGCAAACTCTATTGACATCATCCGTGGAATTTGGGAAAGGGATAGGCAAGAAATTTCCTATTCCTGTTTTTCAGGCTAGCTTTAGGCTTTATGTTTGTTCTCCCTTTTCTTTGGAAGCTATAAGGGATGATGTGCAAGAAACCCCAAGATATGTTGCATTGAACTTTTGTTTCTGTCGAAGGCATTATCAGTTTTAAGGATAGCCTTTTCAATAGCGGTGTTCTTTTCCGGAGGGGAAAGTGTAATAGAAAGGACTAGGTATTAGAGCAGATTTAATGTTGCTCAGAGCTTCCCCTGCTGAATACTTTCCCTTAAATGAAGATCATGTATTTAAAACTGCCCATCTAAATTAAGTCCTACTGCACAGATGGCCCTTAACAACAAGGGTTGTGTTTATCCAACGCTGTGACTGAAGTGATGGGTATGATTGAAAGCTGCTGCAAGGGACAGTGTCAATGATATTCTTAACTGATGAGCAGAAAGCCCCACTAATTTGTAAGGTTTAGACTCCAGGGAACCCCTTGTCTACTGTGAAGCTGTAACAAGCATCTCTAATCTCTTTTCCCATGGATGCTGAGATTGCATTTAAGTATTATTACAAGATTAAGTAAATTGTGTTCCCAGGGAGTTCAGTGCAGTGGGCTGGTGTATCTGCAATGCTGTATCTCACCAACAGAGCCTCCAAACTGATCCATGTTACTGCATCCAAGGAAATGCTGCCAAGATGGAGCTCTTGGCAGTCGGGAGGAGCTGCGGAGCACAGAGAGAATCTGCGTTAGGAAGAGGTCACAGGTTGCAGCCCATAACACTTGCTCATGGGGAAGTGAGCTGACAGTGATGGCAGCTGTGATGGACATGCTGGCTGTTAAAATTTCCCTGGGATGTGCTTCTTGAAGAAAGCGCTGTTTCCCAGCACGTGCTGCAGAGTATTTCCCCTTGTGAGATGCCTGTTGATGTGTCGCCCTGACTCCGGGTCACTGAGCTGCCTACAGAGACCTTTCTCAGTAGCAAGTCCAAAGCAAACCCTCAAGCCCAGATAGCCCAAGGTGGGTATCTTCATTCTCAATCAGAATGGGACACAAGGAGCATTTAAACTGCTCTGCTTACCAGGACAGAGTTCAGAATCTGCAAAGACAAAGCCAGATTGAAGCAGGAGCCATCAAGATAGGAGTCAAAGAGCTGGTGTGTCCTTGCTTCTTGTGTTTGTTCTCAAGGGTGGAGTTCCATAACTTTACTGCTGAATTGAAGGCTATTCAGCAATATTTAACAATGGTCAGAGTAGCATGTATGAGACTTTGTGTCATATTCTGACTCAAAATGCTTTGTTTAAGGTTGGAGTGGATGTTGGAATATGTGCTGTCAGTGTGGTGATTTATAAAGCCTTAAAGTGGAAGTGCGAGCTCTGTAAAAACACATCCAGCTTGGTAAGAAATGAAACTTCCAGATTTACATATTGAAAGTAATAATGATAATTCATTGCAGAGTCCCTACTGCGTGGCATAGTGCAATGGTTTAACCTCAGATGGCAACTAAGAACCTCATAGCCTCTCACTCACATCCACCCTTTCCAGTAGGATGGGAGGAGAATAAGGAAAAGGTAAAATCCTTGGGTTGAGATGATAACAGTTAAAATAAAATAAAATATAGTAGCAATAATAATATAACAGTTGTAATGAAAAGGGAGACAATAAAAAGAGAGAGGAAAATTAAACCCCAATAAACACAAGTGATTCACAGCACAATTGCTTACCACCTGCTGACCGATGCCCAGCCTGGCCCCGAGCTGCACGTGGTGGATCCCAGCGAACTCTCCCCTCTTTCTATACTGGACACTATTTGCTATGGTATAGAATATCCCTTTGGCTAGCTCAGGCCAGCTCTGCTCCATCCCAGTTCCTTGTGCACCTCCTCACTAGCAGAGCATGTCAGACTGAGAAGTCCTTGACTTAGAGTAAGCACCACTGAGCGACAGCTAAACCATCGGTGTGTTACCAGTGCTGTTCTCGTACTAAATCCAAAACACAGCACTGCACCAGCTACTACTAGGAGCATTAACTCTGTCCCAGCTGAAACCAGGACACAGCAGCTTTAATCCACTGTGGTCCAGTCTTAGGAAGAGCAAGTAATTTGTGTGGAATTACGCTGCCTAAATGTTTTAGGTACTGTGTTTGCTAAGAGGAGCCCCTCTCCTTGTATTCAAGGATGGGAAGAGTCTGCTCTGTGAAAACATCAGTTCTTTCTAAAAGGAACTTTGTACAGAGGCAGATCTGTTCCGGGAAAGCTTGTTTATCTGGTCCAGGATGGGATTGAACCTTGGAAAACATCATGAACATAGTCAGCAGTGAGGTCTGTCATCTCGGGCATGGCTTTCTCCTTCATCTCACGTCCCTGTTTGTCATTTGCCATGAAAGCAGTAGGCTCCTGATGTTCATCGGATGGGCGCTGCTTCTGGAACTTCCACATAATTTTGGAAAGGTTCCACTTTTATTCTCAGGGATAATTCAACTGAATCTCAAAGTCTTACGTGTTTTCTTAGGACAGGATCTTTGGTTTCTGGCCAGCTCTATTTATATGTTCAGAAATGCAAGTCCTTTGCCTTGTTTAAATAAAAGTTAATGAAAACCTTCAAATGGCTTGGCAGCTACACAGTCTGTGTCTTGGATACAATAGTCAGCTTGTGCTCAGTCTGAAGTTAATGGACATCTGGGACAGTTTCTAGGTTGCTGTCAGACAGAAAGCCATTTCTGGACATTTTGCTCTTATAGGAAAGGTTTAAATTAAGAGCTCTTTCCCTCTTCCCCCAATAACTTTTTCATTAAACAGTATCTTTATTTTATTCTGTGCCCAGTTACTGCTATTCTTCCTCAGCTTTTCTTTTCCAGGATATTTTTCCAGCAAGCGAAAGGAGCACAATTGCAAACAGGCTCAAGACATTGCTAAACCACATGTAATTTAAAGAGGAAATTAGTATTTTGTTGAATAAATGGCAGTAGATAAGCTCCTGCTTTGGCACTAAAGAGCTCTTCAGCTCCAAGCTTCTGGAGGGCATCTCCTGCCCGTGGCAGGGGAGCTGTTAGGGGAGCTTATCAGGTTAGAGATGCTGAAATGACTTGATGATGAGCCAAAAATGGGTGCTGTTTAACCATTATCTTCCTTTCTGGTGCCAGAGACCTGCTCACTGGAGGAAAACACAGGGATATTTGAACGCGAGGTTGGAGTTTGGTTTGGTTTTGATCTTCTATTTGAATTGCTGTGTAATTGCCCCTGTGTTGTTGATTTGTGGCTGAAGCGTCCCCTCGGTCTGGATAAACCCCTTTAGGTAAATGGGGTTGTTGTTATTCCCCTAGTCCCAGCTGGGTGCTTGTGTGCCATCTCTCACTGGAGAGGCACTAACTGCACTGAAGGGCACAGTTCAGATGCACAGCTCATGGGTTTGTGCCAACCTGCTCCACTGCCAGAGGTTTCCTTTGTGCCAAAGCTGAAGTACTGAGTGACAAACTTGTCACAGTTGAACCAGCTCATCCTGCAGCCTGCCAAGGCTTTGTAGTTTCATTACCCTTACAAGCAATTCAGTGTGTATGTGGACTGATGCAGTGATGCATGTCCCTTCTGTCAGATTGTCACCAAAACTGAAAGGTTGTGGCTCTTCAGTTCTCCTAAAATCAACCATTGCCTTCAGCACCTGGTCTCTTTCGTACTGGTAAACAGAAAGAGGATGGAGAATACTTCAGAAGAATCCATATTCAGACTGAGTCATTCATTTATAAGAGGTGACTCAGCTTAACTGAAACATACTTCTAGTGAGAGCTCATACCCCAGAATAATTAGGTACAAGTAAATGATTCTAGTGCAGAGATAAGGCATACCTGAGCCAGAGATATCTTAGTTTTATCAGCTGCATGTTACTGATAGTACAACAGAGTTATTCCATGTTTCCTGCAAATAAGTATTTATCCACTGTGTTTAAGATGACACATCAGATGGGGCAATGCAGGTTGTGAATTTCCAGGAGGTTTGATTAAAACCAAGTTCCCCTTAACTGTGCTGAAATGTCTATTTTAATTTGAACTTGTGTAACTCTGAAAGGAACAGAGGCGCCCATCTGTCGGCCTCATGGGTCTCAAGGGAGGTGTGTTGCCTTCCAGGGGCTCGGATCAGGGATGTTGCAGAGAAGCTGCCTGCTCTGGTCG
>JAOEHX010025406.1:0-50740 GCA_025448015.1 Bolborhynchus lineola | reverse complement strand
GGAATTTTTTAAAAACTAGCTGAACACACACATGCATACATACATACAATAGCTCCATAAAAGCCAATCTTTCTGCCTGGATATCCAAAGTTTTTAAACCATAGCTGATTTTCTATTATTTCTAAAAAACCAGCGACTGATATTTTCCTGTGGTACTGTGTTATACTTCAAAGATCTTTTACCAAAGCACATTTAATCACTTTTATCCTCCCTTGTTGTTTTATTGGAGCACACTGTTCCTTCTGAAGTGTAAGAGATGGATTAATGGATTAGAAATCTGCAGAAAAATTTAGATCATGGGAAAATAAATATCACATGTAGAAAAAGATCTGCCACCCCTAGATTCAATAACCAGAACAATTTCAGATGAAATATTCAATATTTGGCTAAGAGAGATTACTAAATATTTGTAGATTAATTTTAAAGACCACAGAAACAGCAATGGGAAGGCAAGAAAGGCCTTGAATATTTTCTAGTATTCAGTCTCTGGTTGGCTAGCTACCTGCTCATCTCTGAAGTAGATTCTTTATTTAGAACGTCTAATATGTTAGTTTGCATGTGTTCTAGAATCATATAGAGAATTTCCTGTAAACTAATCGTGTCTTTCTTCCATTTTTCATTTCTTATCAGTTCTTCCTGGGAAATCAGGTATAAACCAGTGGAATGTGTTATGAAGTTTCTTTTTTTTTTTTTTTTTTCTTTTCTTTTTATTTTTCCTAATGCATAATAGTTTAAGCTTGCAATGATCAGTTGTCTTGCCATCCTGTCATCTTCAGCTAATTCATTGCTGGTCAGCTGTGGTATTTCTTTATGTGTTATGAAGCATTCCTTGTCTCAGGATCCCTTCTCTTTAATCACTCATATGCTTTCTTTGGCCATTTCCCTCATTAAGGAGATTACTTTTAAAGGAACCGGATAATGGTCAGCAGCAATTCCAATAGTAAAAAATCTTGAGCAATTGCATTAAACTGCCATTTTAGAATTACTATTATTTTATCAGTTTTTAGTTTTGTAGTGGAATGCTTCAAAATTCTATGTTGTATTTTTTAAAGGCTAGTAACAGTAAGCAGATCCCAGTGTCATACCGCTTATTTATTGCCCATTAGGCAAAAGATACTTTTGTTTTCATCACTATGCAAGATTAAGCAGATTGATCAGGAACCTAGCTGATTGTTGGCATTTTATGTACTAACACAATGAATCATTCAATACTTATGTTCAAAATGAGCAAAAAGAACCTAATAGCAAGTTAGCTGAGGCTTCTCTAGTGACAGTGAAGGTTTATGGCTGCTGTCAAGAGCAGGCATTTTTGCAGATTAAACTAGACTTCATTTACGCATTTATCTCTGATTATTTGAAACAATAACTTTTCCTGTTCAAGGAAAGTTGGTATCCAGGCTATTTTAAGAAAGAAATGGACTGAGTTACCATTAGGAAAAATGCTTTTGATAAACACCTGTGTTGCTTTCCAGGAGCCCCACTGTATCTGATTCTTTATAGGATGGGTAAAAATACAGGCAAGAAAAAAGTATCTTTAGAACCTCTAGAAAAAATGCTCTAGAAACAAGGCAATGAAAATAAACAATGTCAATTTAGATATGACTTTTTTTTTTAGACTTTGATCTACATATATGAAGTGGTTCTTTCTTCAGCACATATTGGATGCATTATTAAAAAGCCCTTATGAATAATGCTCATGTGAATGTTCTTATAACACAAAATTTATTATTAAGTGTCAACTTTGCTTTTGTTTGGTTCCTAAAAGTAATATTCCTTTAAACTTACTCTCTTTTCTTGGCTTAAGTATTACCAAACAACTAAAGTTATTTTACAAGCAGGGAGCATGTTTGTGTGGTTTGAATTTAAAGTGTTTCAGTCCCCTCATGGGAGTAAGTAGGTACAGTTGAACTATGGCCAGCCTTCTCCAGGGCCAAAGACCAAGGAGTTGTATTTGACTTCTTTTGGTTTCAGTAAGTGCTCTGTATGATGGTGTGAGAGTGCATTGCAGTTGGCCCAATGATCCGATACAAAAGTAAAAGTGTTAGTGGCATTGGCTAAAAAGTACTGAATTCTTCTGGTTAGTTTTCATGAGATTATGGGGTCAACATTTTGGTCATGTTTTATTTGATCTGGATTTGGACAGAGATACTGCATAGGTTTTTTATACAGGTTTCAAGAGCAAAATATGTTAGGCCTGGCCATCAGCCCTAAAGAAGAATGGGCTAGTACTAGAGGCAGTATGAAACAGGTTTTTGTGCATCTCTGAACTGTGAAGCACCTTGATGTGTAGACAGAAGAGTGACAAACAGTTTATAACAAAGGATAATAATAATAACAAAGGACAAAGGACAGTAATGATAGCTATCTATCATTCATTGTTTCTTTGGTGTTCCCTTCCCTCTGTGCACCTCACTATTGGTGACCAGCACCAATGCTATGCATGAAAATATTCCTATAAATGAATCAATTGATAGAACTGTGCAACACTTGCAATGCATTGAATTTCCACCCCACATGCTGATTGTTTAAAATAAAGCTGCCTTCTTTTCAGCTGACATTAAAATCTAGACTGTTACAGAAGAGATTTTTGCTTAAGATCTTAACAGTGAGATAATGAAAATAAATCTTCATTAATTTACACGAACATCAATCATAACCAATTAAATAATGTGTTACTAATTTCACTTCCTTTATGAGTTCAGACATTTGAGAATCAAGCATAAAATTAAACCTGAGATTCTTTCTTACCGTCCTGCCATCTCCTTTGGATTAATGCAGCAGCATCTGGTTTGCAATCTTAACAACTTTAATAATCTGCATAAATAAATCTGAATTTTAGCATTTACTAATAATTAAATATCGAAATAAACTTTTTAAAGTGTCTAATTCTTAACCTATCAGTGCTGAGCTAAATCTAAATGACCGAGAGCCTCAGATTATTGTTTAATTTTCTTTGCAGTTTGGAGACTCTCAACAACTGCGCCTTGTTCGTATCCTAAGAAGTACAGTCATGGTTCGTGTTGGAGGTGGCTGGATGGCACTCGATGAGTTCTTAGTGAAAAACGATCCTTGCAGGGGTATGTAATACAACTGTTAAAATGGACATGCAGGCGATTGTTTGGATGCAATCACCATTCATTGTCTTGAGGTGAAGATTGAATTGTATAAAATGGCACTTCTGTAAACATCATCTCACCAAATGTCATGTAATGATCTGTTTTTTGTAAACTTTAAATCTCATGGTTGAGATCCTGTTCAGTTACACTGATGTATGTCTAGAACAACTGTGGTGTCTTGTGCGCAGTTCCTCCAGCATTAGAATATTGTAAATAAGAACCGATCTTGACCCAGATAGAGTTTATGGCACATAAGCTGCTTGTATGACTTTGGCAGCAATAGCACAGAGAAATGTCCAATAAAACCTCTCAACAAGAGAGAAATTTTAAGGCAGTAATTCAAAATAAGGCAATTGAATCAAAGAGTAACAACAACAATAAAGTCTTCTCTGGCCGGTGGCTGTGCCCAGGCTTTCAGGCTCTGCCTTTGTGGCCCTGTCTTTTCGTTGGCATCCTCCCCAGAACCACTTTGCAGAGGCCTGAGCCTTGTATATAGCAAGTGAAAAATTCTCTGGTCAGGATGACTTTGGGCTCTGAAGAAGCAGGGAGCGCTCTGTCACCATGTCCTCCAGGTCACTGTATCCAGTGCATTGTTTTATCAGTATACAGCAGTGTAATGACATCTTAGTTTGTCAGAAAGCCTACTTCTGTAGTGGGAAAGTAGACTCTGTCTGACACTTCTTGGAGAAGCACTTTGAGATATGAAAGAAGCCATTTGTGAAGGGAGCTGGAGAGATACAAGTCAAATAGTAGCCAGAGTAGTAAAATTGCAGGAAATATAATAATGACTATGTTCAAAGTGCGCTGATATACTCTAAGTAATTCTGTATATTAACTAGCAGCATTAGGTTTACTGTGTTTTTATCTTTTGGGAGTTCTATAGAATCACACTATTGTAATAGCACAAGAACATCACAGAGGAGTTCAGTAGAGGTAAGTGAGCTAGTGAAGACAGACGTCAACTGTCCTGTAGACTTTAATCCAGTGTTAGCTATCTCACAGAGCTTCTGATTTGGGACCAAGGTTTCCAAACAGTATGATAGAAACCTTGAGAGGGTGGAGAACTTGTATTTGTAGCAATTGTCATACTAAGTCCAAGGATGTTAAATCCAAAAAGAAGCTGCCACAATCTCCATTAAATCTGAAAAAAAGCTGCCTTAAAACCTCTTAAGGGCTGATGGTGTGCCACTAAGGCCTAGAAACCTTTATCTACAGGCTTAAAAGGTAACCATAAAATTTGTTATCATAGTGTCATTAAGGAGCTGTCATAGCCTTATGGTGACATCTGAGCTTTTAAGCAGTAATAGACATAGTCCTTTTGCTTACCAGCATATTACATGCATTGTTTATTAAAGAAATGGTAATGGTAATACTACATTCATTGGCAGTGGGCCACAGGTATAACTGAAATTTAGCATCTGATTCTGCACTTGCTACTACAGGAAAGTCATTCATACCTGCATCCTTTAGCGCTTTCTCTCTTGTTTCTCAAAAGTGGAGGGCAGTAGGAAATGAAATGTGCCTCAGAATATCTGACTTCATTCATTAGTATTGATGTATCCCAAATATTTTCTCAGGCCTATTGACAGGTGGACTGGTGTAATTCCTATTTGGGTTGACACTGAGATGCAGGACTTAATAACTGTCCCATTAATTATAATTCCTTATTACTGTTCTCAGATTAAGAGTTCTTTGGAACTTTATCCTCTCTTCTTTAATAAACCTTGTAGTCTATGTATCTGCATAGTATTTTCTATAGTACATTATCCCTTTTTCGTGGAAGTACCTGAGCAGATGAGAAAGTCACCACAATGGGTCTAAAGGAATGCTCTGCAAAAATGTCTGGACACTGGACATTGTGCATTGGTACCTAATCCTAGTCTTGTTGAAGTCAGTGGTGCAAAGTAGTCATTAATGTCAGTGGTGCAGTTTCAGACTTTTCCTTAAGATTTTCATCTGGAAAATCTGCATTTGCATCAAGGGCTTCTTGTGTATTCAGTTAAATCATATTTCAAAGGAGTGTTGTCATAAACAGCTTTAAAATTATTTGACCTAGTTATACAGAATATCTATAGAAAGATTTTATTGCTTCTTTATGTCAGCAGATAAATACTATTGTTACAGACATATACTTGGGTCTGCAGCTGAGTGTGTCCAAGTGCTATTTCCTTTTTGCCTAGGAGGCCTTTGAGAGCTCACCTCAGAGCACTTAGGGGCAGCTTTTGCTCTGAGTCCTGTCTTTGGCCTGGTGCTCCAAGTCTCTTGCGTATGCAGCTGCTGTACTTGATTTCTTCTCTTGCTAACGATTTTCTTTAATGTGACCCATGTCCTGTGTCATTTTTTCTAGTTCATCATCACGGGAGTAAAATGTTACGTTCGGAATCAAACTCTTCAATTACCACTCAGCCTACTATAGGTTGGCAAACCCCTCTCTTTGTCTCCCTCTCCTCCTCTTCTCCTCTCTCTTCATTTCCTTCCCACTTTTTAAATATATATTCTTTTAACAATATGCTTGACCCATCACATTTAGCTTAATGTGTTCCCACATGGGCTGGTGCTTTGCAAGCTGATTTTTTTTGATACGCTTGAAGAGTGTTTCAAAAACAATTGTCATTCAAACTGACACAGTTAAATCCTAACATGTCTTGCATCTATTCTTGCAGAACATTCTCTCATATGTGTGTTTGTGTGTGTGAGTGCTTAGCCACCAATTACCTCATCATCATAGTTTGGATTTTATGTTCCTCATTGCATGTTGCCAAACTGCATAACTACATAGTTTTGAATAAATATATTTGCTGCTTTCCTGTAATTTGTACTTAGCAATTTCTTCTGGAACATCCAAGCAAGTACTATTTATTATGAGTAGCTGTAGAGTTAGCAAAACTGCTCATCAGGTTGTGTCTATGTATTAATAGTTGATTGATTAACAATGATTTAGCACGTTGAGCATTCCATTATCACGCTGACTTCCTTTGACAGTGGTTCATTCCTGCTGGCATAAAGTGTTAGAATAAGCGAGTTCTGCACATAATTCTTCTGTGTCCAAAATAAATGCATTACACAATAATGCATTTTATTTATTATTAAAATGTGTTGGAGTTGGCATGGCAAACATGACTATAAACTGCCTCGTGACAATTTTCCTGTCTGACTAAATGAACACCTCTCTTTGCTGCAGCTAAAGGGAGGACAAATGTGGAGCTGCGTGAGAAGTTCATTTTGGCAGATGGTGCCAGTCAGAGCATGGCAGCTTTCCGACCAAGGGGCCGTAGGTCACGACCCTCTTCCAGGTGTGCCTCTCCCAACAGATCTACTTCTCTGTCAAGTCAGGCTGGCCAAGCAGCTGCTCCACAAGCAGTTGCTACGAGTACACCAAAGGTAAGGAGAAACAAACAAAAATACATCTGGGTTAACAGATCTGGGTTAACAGATTGGTCATTTTTTTTTCTCACTTGCTCCAACAATACTGGTGCTTCTCCTAGCTGATAAAGAAGAACTATCTCAATTTTATTTAGTAGTCTGTGGAGGATCTGAGAAGTCATTTCAGTGTTATTTCCTCTACTGCTTATTTATGACACGGGAATAGAAGAATTCTTTGCGTATAAGGCACCACACGAGCTAACTGGCAATTTGGGAGTTGCTCTGGAACAGCAGTGAAGCTCTCCATTCAATTTAAAAAAAAAAGTTCTGCCATTGCTTTGTTTCAGAATATTTATCATCAGCTTTTCTTTCTGCTTAGTTTTTACTTCTACTATAAGATTTGATCTCCCTGTGACAACCTGAGTATCCTTCTCCATGACATTGTTTTCCATCTACTGTCCTTCATATTTTGATTTACCATTGTTTCATACAGACACCCCATCATTTAACACGCAACTATGGTAAACCATGGTTGACAAACAGCAAAACGTCAACTCCTTCTAAGCCATCAGAATCCTCAGACTATCAAGGGTCATCTGCAGAGGTACAGTAAGGACAGAGATTCTAGTCTAATGACCTTCCTTCACTAAAACTGTCACCTCACTAACAGCCACTAGAGTTTCAGTGCTTCAGAGCTGCAACATCTTCAGCATATTAATGCATTGTGTTTGTTTTAGAGCTTTGTCAGATTATTTCTTTCCTTATTTTGTCTTCACAAGTCTTTTTTTTTTTTTTTTTTGATAATCTGTTTGTTATGGTTTTTGACTTTCAGGAAAACTCAGCCTCAGTGAATTCATGTTTGAAGTACAAATGGTTAATAAATCAGTGTGCAATGAGCTGGTTGAGCAAATGTGGAAAAGTAGGAAAAATCACAATCTCTAGTGCAAAATCACTAAATAAATACTCAATCACTGTGAAGAAGATGGCACAAAAGACTGACTGTGATACATAAATGTTTCCAACAACTGGAAGTTTTTTTTAGGTGGTAGTGACCAATTGTTGCTCTAATAAGATAGCTATTTGATGACTTAACAGGAAATGAGCTTTGGTCTTATTTCCAGCCCAGGACTTGCATCAAAATTGCTGCTGTAACAATTAGGATTGTGCCAGCATTTAGGTTTTATGACAAAAATTTGAATGGGCCTGAAGCCGGAGTGTCTCTTCTCATGTCATTACAGTCAGTGAAAAGATTGCAGCTAGATCAGGCTGCAGACTGACTTGTCATGTAGGAATTACTCTTGCCTTGGGTTAGACAGAGGGCTTGGGAAGGGGAAACTTGTGCCACCACCACCTCTCTTGTATCTGCTTTTCACCAGTCTGCTTTTTGATGCCTATTGCTATTCATGTGACACCTTCTGGTGCTGGGTTTACATGACCTCAGTGTGGCTTTGCTCAAAGATGCATAACGAACTTTTCACTCACTCCTTCTGTGATAGTGGGTGCCTTACCTGTGCACACTGCAGGCTTGTGTATGTACACAGCACTTCAAGCACATGGGGCTGCTGCTTAGAATAAATAACAATAGCACAGACTTGAGTCAGTTTCAGTTTCTAATATATTCCTCTATTTCTTTCATCTCTTAGCTGACTGTAAGATTGATTGATGGTACTTAAAACCGAACCCAGGACAGGGTTATAGACTTGGAAAGGTGTTTTCATCAAATTACAATGAGGTGAAAGCAGTTGGTGTTGATTTCGAAAGGGGATACTGTATTTATTACCTGCTCTTACAGCTGCCAGTGGGTTTCTTTCATGTAAACCGCCATGGTTTATAAATGGATTATAAATGGAACAAGTAAGGTTGGGTAGGTTGCAGTGAATTTCTGAGGCATTCTGCAGCATTTTCTGCCCATGAGAATGGTTATCCATTTTACATGTAGACTGCATTTAAGTTTAGGGCAAATTAAGAATAAGCTTGATCTCTTCTTGCACCAATGATTCTGTCCCAGTGCCTTGCCAAAGTGCAGAAGTGGAAGTAATTTGGATCCTTCCCTCAGTAACTAATTCCACCCCACCATTTTATGAAGATTAAAGGCACAAAACACACAATGCCATTATACAGGCCACTCACCATGCCACATTGATCACTGCAATGTTTGTTCATTGTATTGGATGTTTACTTAGTATTTTTGTGTCCTTAAATTAATATGAATACTGTGATTTTATATGCAGGTACCTCCTATCTTACATTCTACATACATTTTGAGGTTTGGGGATTTAATTCTTGTGGCTTTGAAAGAAATTGTCCCATTTGGGGCAGATAGATTGTAAATCAAGACTCATTCTATTTCAAAACTGAGAAAGCAGGCAGGGGTCAACTTGAGAGTAGGGACATTTCAGACAATAAATTGAGAACAAGAAAGCTTTCTAAATTAGTCTTGGTCTTTTTTCTGCAAGAGGCTTTGAAATTCAGTAGTTTTATTTTGCCTTCAAAATATTTGTAAAATTGAAGGAATTCTTTACTGTTAGGGTGGTGAGGCACTGGAATGGGTTGCCCAGGGAAGTTGTGAATGCTCCATCGCTGGTGGTGTTCAAGGCTGAGTTGGACAGAGCCTCGGGTGACACGGTTTAGTGGGAGGTATCCTTGCCCATGGTAGGGGCCTGGAACTAGATGATCTTAAGGTCCTTTCTAACCCTAACTATTCTATGATTCTGTGATTCTATGAAATATTTTCATGACCTATAACCAGTATCACAATGGTGGAAAGTCAAGCTAGGCAGACATAAAACCTCCACTACTTGTCTCTGTTTAAGTCATGTACCATCAACTAATCTTACATGCTTTACTAATTACAAGAAGGTAGTACTTTTCTTTCTTCATATACATTGGAATATGCATAAAGAATGCTAAAAGTTAATATCAAGCAGACTGTTAAAGTGATTTTGTTTTTTGACATTTGGACTATGTCAAATGTTAACTGCTAAAATTTCACATCATGAAAAATGTTGTAGTGACTCAAACCAGTATTTCAGATTTGCAGTGAATGTTGCTATGATGATCATATTCTACACTATGAGCTACCTAATACCAGCCAGATGTTGTCCTCAGTAGTGGCAACCAAAAAAATAATGTTCTTTTTTCTTTTTTTTTTTTCTTGTTTTCCTTTTGCATAGGGAACACCAATTCAAGGAAGTAAGCTCAGACTGCCAGGATATCTATCAGGGAAGGGTTTCCACTCTGGAGAAGACAGTGGCATCCTGTCAACAGCAGCTACCAGAGTTAGAGCTCAGTTTGCAGGTGAGTGTCTTTACTTCAGAGCCTGATCTGCCACTTGCTTTGTTTTCCACCTGAATGCTTAGGGTCATGTTAGGGTGTGAAGGAGATGTCAGGCGAGTAGGAAGGAGTGGAAGTCTTACCTTAGTTTGGCTAAGGGTTCGCATAATCAGGGTAGTAGTCCTCTGTTTACATGATTGGACAGCCAGTACATTCAGCTGTAGATGTGCGAATTCATGACTGCAGCCTTCTTGACAATGGTATCTCCAGTGTATCTGCCTAAGGAGCTAGGGAAGAAGCATTTACTTAAAAGGTTCAGTTCTTCACAGTGTTCAGTGTGATGGAACAAGGTGATCACTTAATCATGACTTGTCCATTCGTTGTGAAAGAACTGTGGGGAGCAGCTGTAGATTACATTAATGAAATATCCTGTAGAGATTTTAAAAAGAGTATATGAAGATAGAAAGCAGTGAAGCTGTGCTCTTTCAGGATCCTCAGAGCAGCTCTGTATAAGGGAAAGGGCTGGATGGTTAGAAGAGAAGACAGCTTTACTTGCTGTCCCTCCCATCTTAAGCTCTGTAAAGCATACTAAGCAGTACTGGAAAATCCTGTTCAAAGAGTACTTGTCTTCTGTAAGTGATTTGAAAAGAACCACCTAAGATTCCAGTTTCAACTTTTATGTTCTTCACACATACAGGGAACAAGATTTGTTAAGATCAAAAATATTCAATTAGTAGTAGGAAAATTATGAAAAAAACATAGTAATGATCTTCCGTTACAGATTCTTTGTTGTGGTTTTTTGCTTCATGGCACATTGGGCAGGCATTCACTTTAGGAGGATTGCTGAGAGCTCATTTACTCAGCCCTTTCTTTGGGAGAATGCATACTCTGCCCTTGTTTACTTACAGCTTTCAACTGTATGAGTTTGGCCTTTTTAAAAAAGGTGCATACATTTAGAAATCCTGAATGCATGAAGAGGCCAGATCCTGAATTCTTTCAATTCATAGCTGAGAAAATAGCAGTGGAAAGAAAGGCTCTGGCTGTGAAGTGAATATATAATGTGCTTTTAGTGAGCAAAGAAAAGTTGCCAGGATAATATTTTTTTAATGAGATGTGCTAGTGACAAATTAACTATGTCTCAGCATTTGATCTCGTATTTCCTTCTCTTTAGTGGGAGGTATGGCATCATCTAGCTTGCCTGGCAGAGGAGTTTAGTTTATGCAATGAGGAATGTTCAGGGTTGCCAAAGACCTAGCAAAGACCTGCACACCCTTTCCATCCTTACCTCCAATACTGATGGATATGTTCTCTCTCTCTAGAAACCAGAAGAACTCCAAGCAGGCCTGGAAGCCGAGCAGGAAGCAAGGCTGGCAGCAGGTCAAGCAGCCGCCGCGGCAGTGATGCATCTGACTTTGACATTTCAGAAATCCAGTCTGTATGCTCAGATATGTCAGAGACTGTTCCTGCCACAAGCAGACCGACGCCCCGAGCAGGTTCTCGGCCAGGATCAGCCAAGCCTTCCAAAATTCCAACTCCTCAGAGAAGGCCACTAGCCAGCAAACTGGACAAGTCCTTGAAGAGATAATATGATTGGCTCCATAAGGGTCTTTTCTTTTTGCATTAAGTATTTAAGTTCGTAAGATGTAAAATATTATGTAGAAATTATTGTGAAATATTGCAAGAGGTGGATTTTTAATTCTGCAGATGGCCTTATTTGTGTATTTGTCTTCTTATTTTATGTGTATAATTTTTGTCAGATTTTGGTTTTGGTTTTGCCATATCCTGTGAGAAGGGGGAAGAGTTTTAATGTAAACTAACAGTTGTACACAGTAATGTGTAGAAAGTACACTAAAAATAATTGCCGAATGTACAGTGTACCGAATGTACAGTAAGTCTCTGCAACCTCAGTAAAATAGGCCTATCACTATGTCATTAGTTAACAGTGAAGGATACCTCATGATTTTTCTTTAAAAAAGAAAAAGAGAATACTAAAAAGCCAAAAGACACAATTACACATTTTGAGATAACTAAACAAACACTAAAGGATATACGGCAAAAATACTAAGGAATACAAACCCACTTTCACAGTACCCTTATTTATACAGCATCTCTCAGAGAACTCACAGAGTTAATTAAGCACTCGCCAGTAATATGATACTCCAATACCTTGCAGCATTTCTGTGCCATTGCTTTCAATGAGGCCAGACACATTCTGGATATCTGAACTATTATTCTGTAAGAATATCAATATGAAGTGCATTCATGTAAATGTGAGGTTTTCTTTTGCTTGAGTGGATGGTAGCACTGTATCATTGAACTCATTTTGTATCAGAGCAATTTTGCTTGCAGAAAGCTCCAAAATAAACATGTCCCTTAACTTTATTTCTATTGTATTTCTTATTTCACAGGAAGGTACTTTTCTGCATTATGTTTTAGGGCCTATATAATTTCAGATGACCAGTAATTGCCATAGGAACATAGGCTAATGTAATTTTCCATTGTCAGCAATCAGATTTTGGTTAGCTACTCTATTTGTTTAATAAAACACTAAATTGCACATTACCAGATCGTATGACATTATATGTAATTATTGTGTGTTGACAGTTATTTTGTCCGTATTAAACTGTGACATTTCTATACCATGTGTGAAAGGCCTGAAGACCAATTCAGTTGCTCTTTATGTCAGAGAAATATTTTTGCAGTTGATGGATTCTTTGAAAGTATTAGTAATAGTTAATTTTCCGTGGAAGAAGGATGCAGCTTGAAATGGGAGTGCTGTAGAACAGCTGGATAGATGCTGTAGTGACAGAATCCCTAGAAATTCAAAATTATCTTTGATAGTATCAGGAAGACTTGGGTAGAATTTAGCCAGCATGACCGACCAAATAGTCAAACCCTGACCATTTGTATACCAGAAACTGCTGTACTTTTTTTGCAGCAACTTTAGGGGAAGGCTGGGTTTTGATTGTTCCCTTAGCATGCTGAAAATGAAGCAGAAGCTCAGTCGATTGCATTCAGATACTGGTGATACCTGCATTTGTTACTAGCACTTCTTGGCAGTATTACTATAGGCAATGTTTTCACAAGAGCTTCCTGCAGACACACAAGTTGACTCACACAATCTGTTTATAAGAAACAGGAAAACAAAACAATACCCAAAAAGATAATTGAATCAATGCAAATCCACTTGTGTCAGGATTTCCTCCAACACAGAGCTTTGTGTGTCTGTGGGAAGCAGGCAGTGACCAGTCCTACTGCAGCTGGTTTGGGAATCAGCCCATGCATTCACTGGGTACTAAAGCATCAGCCTCTGCTGCAGTGCTTTGTCTTTCTGTGTTTCAACTCTCCCGTTGTTCTGCTGTTTGTTCAGTGATTGCTTTCCTTGAGCACTAACGTACATCAGGATGACACAGTGCTTTTTGGAACCACCTTTGAATAAAGAAGTGGTCTACATGTACAGATGGTCACTGGAGCATCCCTACTTGACAGCAGGAGAAAGCAAAAGGGTAGAATTTAGGCACTTGCACTGGTAACTTGGCTGTACCAGGAGGTGGTGCTCAACATGACATTCCTGGTGCATTTTATAACCACAGGGCTGAAGGTGAAGAATGTAGGGACGCAAATCTGAACAACTCCTTTGCAAGAACAATTCTGTAGTTCAGTTCATGTCCCAAATGGACAGAGCAGCTCACTCTGTGTGAGGTAGTGTTGGAACTTACCCTGAAGCACCTTCTATGTAAATGTTACTCTTAGCTTAAATATATGTATAATGCTTCATTATGCAACTTGCTGGATTTTTTTTTTGTAACTTCACAGAAATATTAGAGCTGTGACCAGCCTCTGAGAAACTTGATGTCAGCTGAAAGAGCCTATGGACTAAGTGTATTTCTGTGGCCCATTCCATTGGCTACTGCAGAACAGAGGAGGCTGGGACTGGCAAAGGAGGGAAGTTCAGTTATGGGCTGGAGAGAATTGTCCAGTATTGGAAATCCAATTAATAGTAAATTAAATGAGACTATGAATTCTGTTTGGAAAACCCAAATCTATCTCCTTACCTCATTCTCCTTCTTCCAAAAACTATCTAACTGCTTTAGATAGATGGTAAGAACTCCCAAAACTGAGGCTTTCCAAAACTCTGTTCCCCGTGTTACAAAAATTGTAGTGGCAAAAATCTGAAAATAAACATCAGATCTTTTGCACATGTGTGACCCAAGGACCAAACTGCAGAATTTGATGAACAAGGCATCTTGTGGCTTTGCCAGTAACTGATGGGTAGCTCAGTTTTAGTGAATGTTTTTTTTAAAGAAAGAAGTGGTGTTCAGTTTCCATCTCCCTGTCAGTCAAAAATATTTCCTCTTTGGTGCAAGCATAAATGAGAGGGGAAGGATCAGTCCCATGGCCACAACTCCACCTTGTTTAGTCATGTGAGATTTTACCTAACCATATCAGAGATGTATTTTCTCCCTTCTGTTATCTTCCTTCTAACAACAGGAGTTGATCATGAATTCACCCAGCCTGCTGGATGACTTTGAGTAGAGTCAACCTTTCTGTCTAGTCTATGCTCCTTGGATGGAAAATACACCATGATTCGCCTGCACACTGCAAGAGCAGAGGTGATGGGAAGGAAAGAAGGCTTGGAAAGCTGATGGCAATGAAACCCGTATCTTTCAGTGTATGTTTAGCATGTGGAAAAACTGGCTCAGTTCTAGATTCCTTTACTTTTTCAGTCATTTTCAGCTTTCTGCATATCTGTTTTGCTGCCTTCAAAATGGGAAAGTGTTCATGGAATATTCTGAAAACTGGAATCTGTAAAAAATACACCATTAGAAGAGCTAGTGATGCCTTGTGGCCTAGGCATCCTCATCTTCTTCAGTTGAGGTATATTGGGAGACTGTTAATTACATGCTAACATAATAAATGATGATAATTCAGGCTTTGCCTACAGCACATCTCTTCACAAAAGCATAAGGATGAGGTTATGTGCAATCCTTATTTAAAAATCAATGCATTTCATAAAAAATAAACTGATGCAAGTAGCTATGCCATGCCATAGTCAGCAGCAGTGTTTGAAACTATAGCTGCCTCTGCTGATGTCTGAGATGGGACCAGCAAGACTGTCTACACCCCACAGCTTGTGTATGAGAGAAGGGGATATAGGACTTATGATATTGGTCATGGTATGTGGCCAGAGGACACATTGCTGAGCACTTGCTGTAATCTATAAATAGCCATAAGGATAGAAAATAATCATTCCCTGGTTTGCTGCACCTCAGAACAGCTGCGCTAAGAGCTTCCAGGTGTTTCCAGTTCCTGGGCTGTATGGCAGCATTTGAGTTCATCCTAGGCTAGTGGTATTGAGCTTGATGGTTGCTGTAAATGTGGACCATAGTCAGGAGTGGTGATGTTAGAAGGCTTATACCTTCGTGCAGGGTGTGTGGAATTTTGTAGAATAAAGAAAAGGTGCTTTCCTAATTAAAATTGTTCTCTCTGCTGAATTTGAATAACCTGTTTGCAGATGTGGAGGTGGGAGAGACGGTTGGCTTGGTTGCTTGCTTCTTTTTCAACAGCATTGGCAGGTTAAATGCAGGTAGGTTACTCATCTCTGTGAAAAAAAAAAAAAAAAAAGATGTATTTGTTAAAAAGACAAATGTTGCAGAGGAAAAGGGAGGTCTTCAGAAATAATGGATGAAACAGCATGTAATTTGCATGAAAATGCTTACTGGCTGATACTATTGAGGGTTTTTTTATGCAGATTGAAGTCCTTCTGTTAAGACTTGCTTAGTGTTTGGCTGTTGCAAATGAAGTGGTATCTGGCCTGAAGCTAAAAGAGTCTTTGGGGTTGTCTTTTCATAATTAACTAATTCTTCTGAACTGAAATTGTTTAAATAGTGTGAATTGCAGCTTGGGGTGCTCTAACTGCATTTCTGTATTTGAAGGCTAAAGGAAAGAGTGATGAAGGTGAATTGTGTAACTTGTCTGGCATCTTAGATGAGTCAGTGCAAGAAAGTTAATAGATGTGTTCGTAGAACTTGGATGATTGAATATGAGTAAGAGCCCCAAACCATAAATCAGGCCCTGTCAGCATCTACAATGTTTTTTGTTTCTCCAGGAGGAGGCAGCCAGAGTGATGATAGCTCTGTCCTGATAAGAAAGGCTGACTTGAAGCTTTCTGTCGGGATCACGATGGTCTCTCCAACATTCAGAAAAATATCCGTCACTGTTAGTATTTTTTTTCCTCCTTTTGTGTCTTGATCATGGCTCTTCCAAATCCTCTTTTATTGGCAGAATAAGGGAGACATAGGGACCTATGGAAGACTGCACTGTGTGGGCAATTTTTAAAGGCAATGAGTTAATATCATAAAGAAATATCTCTCCAAAATTCTACAATCAAAGTGTAAGACAGGAAACAAGTCAGTTCAAACTAAAGATGAAAAGAAAAGGCTTGTAGTTACTGCAAATACTGATCAACTCCACGTTTGCTGCTAACTGGAGTCCTCTCATCTCATGTGAATGTGAGATGATTGAAAAGTGTCTAACATATAATGCAAGCTTTTTCTTAAGCTGGTAAGCTCTGGGAAACTGCTGACCAGTTTGGACTTGAAGAAGTGACAAAGGCAATAATAAATGATGCATTAGTGGAAAACTGAGTAAATATGCTGCAGAAGAATTGGCTTAGCTTCTGGAGGGAACTCACACCTTACAAGCTGCTGGAAACCCTTGAAGGTATCAGTGTGGACAAAGGTTGAGATAGACCGCATGGCTTTGCAAAAAAATTCAACAGGTTCTCAAAGAAGTAAGCACTTACAGGATCAGAAGAAAGGTATTCATGAGGGCAAATAGCACAATGAAAGCTAGGAAACACAGCATAGGAGAAGGTGGTCGGTTTTAACAGAACGAGGTCTGCAGTGGAGCCCTTGGCAGGTCTTAACACAAAGCTGCAAACCCTGGCTCAGAAGTTCCTGAAGTGCACACTGTTGGAAGCGTGCTCTGGAAAAAAGCATCACTGTGTTGATTCACCCTGCCTCTTGGGAGGTGTGCATTGCTTTGGGCTGACACTGAGGATCCCGCAGTGACTAGTTCAGCCCCAGCCAACTAACATTAAGATGGCTTATTCAAGTAGAATGAATCTCACCCCAAATTAATAGGTTTATTTCTAGCTAAGGATATCATGAGATGGGATTTTCATGAATGGTTTGGAAGTTCTGCTGCTGCTGGATTTTATCACTTACACACCCTTTTGGTGCACTAAGTATATTTTAGGGATATACAAAGCATGGACCATTGTATAATTTAGCACCATTTCTAGTCCCATTTAGGAGATGCAAATCATGTAAGATGGGTGGAGAATCCAGTCACATTACTGTTCTCAAAAGACTTCAGGACCTATTGAGCATTCCTGGATCCTTCAACAGCAAACCCAGATACAAGCATGTTCCCCCCTGTGCTGCTTCTAGTCACATACACCTCACAAGTCACCTGCAAATCCTGTTTCCTTTGGTTTCTCTGGAAATTCACCCAATGGGATCCACTGGCGTCAGTGTAAATGAATGCATCTTCCATGGGATACTCTGGCAGGCCTTGCACATCCTTAAGACCCAAAGCATTTAAAACCTTGAGTCATTTAGAAGATACCACACTGACATGTTTGTATTCCTTTCAAGTGTCCTATGGATCAGAGGAAGACACCAGAAAGGGGTTTTCCTAAAAGACATGAATTATTCATTACTTTGGTGTAGTTGCTTTGTTTGTCTGGGTCTTTGGTTTCCTTTGGTTTTTTTTCTGTTTGCATTCTAAATAATCATAATTGAGTGTGGCTTTGCATAAATAGATCTTTCTGGAATTAAGAAATAGAAGTGTTAAGTTGTGGGTTCAATGAATGCCTACTGAAAACTATTTCTTTGAATAGCTCTCCATTCAGTCAAAAATGAATCCAGAGCACAGTTTACTACAGTGGAACTCAAGGACAAAACATAGCCATTCATTTTAAAACAAGTTTAATTTGTTCTATAGAAATACAATAAGAAATAGTAAACAAGCCACAAATAAATCAGGCAAGCCTGACGCTTTTCCAAGAGGAAGGCAAATCACTAGCAGTGAATGCTCTTTCCACACATTGTTGTTTTCCCCTCACAGAGTATGTTTGCAAGTACTCGGTACAGTTGTTCTGAACTGTAGAGCAGCTCTGCAGCACTTCCTATTAAGCCGAGCAAGCTGCATTTCCCAGCCGGTGTTCGTGGCTGTGTAACAAAAGCCGAAGCGATGCTTTGGGCAGCCAGATGGTGAGGAGCGTGTGTGAGTGTGAGCCACAGCTCCTGAACTCGGGCTGAACCTCCCGCCTGTGGTCCCTGCAAAGGCACAGCTGCCTCCTCACCCTGAAGACCTGGCAGCGGCTGGAAAGAAGGGGCCTGTCGGGAGGCGATGCCTCATTATTCCTGCCAATGATCGGGAAGATGGTTTGCCTGACCGCTGCTTGTTCAGGCACTGCGAAGCCTTCATAAGCCTGCTGCTGTGGTTGCTCAGCCAACACAGACTTCTCCATGTGATTTCTTTCTTATACACACGCCGCGTTTACTTGGGAGATTAAATAATGAAGAAATAGTCTTTAGTAGCCTGTTACCCCCACACAACTCAGGGGTTTATTTCCTCCCTCTCTCGTTTTTCTTCTCCTGGCTTATAAGGACTTATTAAATGTTTCCAGATTTTTGAGGAGAGTTTTGTTCTTAATGATGCAAAAGAATTTTAATATAGCTCTTGCTAATGGAAAAGCTCTTGTTAACTACTGAGAGAAACTTTGCAGTAAAGCTTTTCGTGTGAGATAACTCCTCCTCCCCTCCAAGCTCCCACTCTATTTCCAGTGATGTGTCTATGACTTTCCAAAAACATTGCCATGATCTCATCCAGTAAGACAACCCTGGTCAGCACTAGCCCAAATCCTCCTTCAGGCTGTTGTAGTTTCAGGGCCGCAAACCTCTCTCCTCTTTGCGGGAGTAATGCCTTGAGGTCAGTGGTTTGTCTATGGGCAGAGCTGGCGGCTGGGGTGGGTGACAGGCAGCTGCTCAGTGGCTGTTTCAAGAGAACAAGACTCCTGTGATAGAGGTGCACGCTCATCCCCAGGAGCAAGACGCCTTGTTTCCCCCAGCCAGACCATACTTGTGCTGGGAAGGTTCTTCACATGCTGTACCTGTTCTCTTTCTACTTCAGGTGGCTTCACTGGGCTCAGGCCTGGATGCTTCTTTCAGTTAGTTGCTGTATCACAAAGTGATGGCTATATACAGAGCAAGAATTACCCCAGTGAATTCCAAAGTCTGCAACTGAATAACTCGGTCAGGAATAGTTATCAATAGCAGCATTGCCTCTTAGCTGCTTTTGTGTTTCTTCCTTGGTAGAATCTGAGCATCTTCTCTTTGTATTCTCCACAGGGTCTTTCTGCAAGGGTGGCAGGTAGGAATTTGTGAAATCTGATCACCTTTCCTGAAGGCTCACATGTGTAAATGTGTTTTGAGTATGTAGCTCCAAGCACATGCATGAGAGATGAGAGTGCGACCTTGATAGGCTTAGCTGTATGGCATGCTGTATGCAGGAATGTCTTTTCGTGTTACGTCTTTATACATTAGTAGCCAGACTTTGGCCCTGAATGCTATGTTATTAAACTTTAAGGTATAAAATGTGGTCTCCAACTCTATGTCACCTTGCATGTCCTGCTGGTCAACAGGGATGGACCAGCATTTATGCTATTTGTGTGTGAATACTTCATAGGAGTAACTGGATAGTGCAACTCAGACTTGCAAGTTACAGTTTGTTCTCTAATCTTCGCTCAAGGGCAGGTATGTGTGGTGAAGATTTCCAGTTTGGTCATGTTTGCTTCTTTATTCACAAAGCTTCATGACTTTTGTGTTGGAAGGACTGTTGAAGATGTCTTCCTTTCTTCTCCAACTGGATCATAGTAGGTTCTGTGAAACTTCTTCTTTTTTCATAGAATGTGGCTGAAATTTAGAATTAATTCCTCTAAAACCTGTCTTTAAAAAGAGAAATAATTTTGTATAAAATGCCATGATGCTGGAAGGGACAGAACTGTCTCCTGTGATTTTTATTAACCATGATCTGAGTTTTAACTAGTTTTAGGAAAAGACAGGCAGATAATGCAGACCCATTCCTTTTATTCAAATGGTGTTGGATGTTGAGGGAGCTTGAGTTCAGGCACAGTGATGTCATATGAACATTAACCCCCCAAAAAAACTGAATAAATACCCAATTGTGCAATAATTTTGCAGGATTGTTAATGTACCAAAAATGTTCAGAAGCTCCCATTTGATGGGCAATATTTTAGGCAGCTGTGACAACATCAAGTGATGATTTGGAGAGTTCTGTTTTGGGAATTGGTGGTGGTTTCTGCAGGTTAGGTGCCTGTGTAAGAACTTACCAGCATGAGGTCATTTACAGTCCAACACAAGGATGTATGCATGGCTTGGAAGGTAGAGGTAGAGATAAAAATCAATTGGATTAAAATCCAAGAGGAGAAGATATCCTTTTTTTTGTTGTGATATTAACTTGCAAGGAAACATTTGCTGTGAATTGTAGTGCGTACACTCTCATGTGTAGTCTCAAGACTGGAACACAAGCTGTGTCTATCACTGGAGGGATCTAGTTGGCAATGCATGCCAGAGAAAATTAGGCATGATTTATTTATGCCTCTTAGAATTGCAGTATTAAGGCTGAAATCCATGTGCCTGCAGACAAAAGGTTTTGTCCTAGTTCCTACCCTGTTCAAGGATGCTATATCACAGTGATAAAATGCCATTGTGATGGACTACAAAGGAAAAAGCAAATTAAAGCACAGTTCCTAATTAAATTTTGAAATAATTGCGTAATCCAAGTAGAAATAACTGACAGACTTGTCAATTAAAGCATGAGCAGCGTGTCTTGTAGCACAAAGCTATTTTCCTGGCTCTGAGCATTGGGGTGAGTGGGGGATGAGTTTTGGATTGACTTGATCAAGCCTGAAGAAGGATGGCTAAAACCCAAGTTCCATTTATATTTCTTAAGTCAGGATTTAGTTGTGTTTTCTGTCAATGTTTTTCTTCAGTTGGTCTTTCAGGAGGGGAGGCAATCCAAGAGAAAACAGGGAGTCTCAGATTTAGTGTCATATCTTGCAACAGCTATTCTTTGGCAGGGCTCTGTTCTGGCAGTAAAGCAGAAGATGAGCAATGCTTCTTCAAGATGATGCATCAGGAGAGTCTTTACAAAGAAAGACATTGCAAAGTGGTGTAAAATAGAAAGCTAGAGTTTCAGGCTGGGTGATATTGGGCATTTCTTGAGCTGGTATTTCTTGACACAGTTCTGTAAGGCACCAGAATAAAGCACTTGTGTTGTGTGGTCAAATTACTGGAAATACGAAAAAAAATAGTTTCCTGGCTAGTCTTGGTTTGCCTCAGAAATGCTTTGCTGATGCTGTGCTTCCACTGAGCATTAATATAACAAAACACGTTCTGCTTTCATCACTTTTGATGGTGACTCTCCTCTCAAATCTCAAACTCTTTGTTGCCTGGTCTGGTGAAGTGGTTATGACGGCACCATGCCAGGACTTTTCCTCCCTCACTAAACTGAAGGCTGTATCGACAGCGATGACTAGCAGAGCTGGCAAAGCAGAGGTGGCATGTCTTGCTCACAGGGGGTTGGTTTTCTTGTTCTTGGATTTCATGGTTCTGGATGGAAAAATTACAGTGACTGATACTTTTGTTCTCTATGGTGAATGAAACCAAGAAGTGCAGTGCAATGTGAGAATGCAAAAGTCAATATATGCAAGTACTTTGAAAAATCTCAAATAAATGCAGGCCTAACTTTAATCTTCAATGGTTTGCCTTAGGATATTTTTTCTTGTTCATACATATCTCTTCCTAACGTATCACAAAGTTCACCTGGAGAATGGGATTCAAAATGTACTGAAACATTTATCTTTTTTTATTTTACTTTTTTTTTTCCTTTTTTTTTTTTTCCTGAGGCCAATAGGTGCTTGATTTAGAAAGAGACAAGTAATCTATGTACTTTCAAACGTTCTCTTATGTTAAAGACAACGTGCTATCTAAATTTTGCTCCAAAGAGAAGTTTGAAATTAAGAAACAGATGAGATGGGAGAGCAGAAAAACACCTCTGTGTGAAGTTAGAACTGCTCCGAACAACATGGCCAAACAGCAAATACATCTTGTTTCTAAAGGCAGAATATACCAAAACTGTCTATAGGGTAGAAGTGTTCAGTCCTTGTAGGAACTGTCCTAAACCCAAACTTACGATTACCATTGCACTGCTGGTCCCTTATTCTAGTATATGTGACCTCTGCAGAATACTGAGTTGCTCTTACCATTCATGACTAAGATAGTTAAAGAGCAGAAAGAAGACAAGCAGGAATATGCTGCCTTTCCAGATAGGAAGCAGAGAAGCAGATTAAGCAATTTGTCTGGGAATAGTCAGGAAATTTGCTGGTAAATCAGGAAATTCATTTGGCACACACTAATCTTCAGCAAGTCCTCAACCTGAAAAGCACATCCCTCTTTTTCAAGCATATCATTATTTAATTGTGACTGTTTAGAAACCTAAATTTAATCCTCCTTGTCTGAAAAGGCATCCTGGGTTATCTGGAAATCTAAATTATGATTCATTTTAAGAAACAGTTAAATGTCAGCGTTTGCTCATAGAGGATTGTCTGGTAGAGAAGGCTTTGGATGTGCTAGGTACAAATGAACAAGTCAAGCAGTTACACTACACTGTGCCCATCAAGTGTTTCTGCTAGGGAACACAGGCTCAAGGGAAACACAAACACGAATATGAATTTATCTTTCAGTTTCGGTCTCTGGAATGTTCCTGTTTTAATAGTGTTCTAATAAAATCAAAACATTGAATCTTTCCCAGCAAAGCTATAAATAGAAAGTAGGCACCCTCCTTCTTATACAGAGAGATAAACTGCGAAAGGACATTGTTCACAAAATGGAAAAAATCCAATTAAAAATGATGACATTTTACTTGCATTTCAGAGCTGCTGTGCTGCAGTAATAAGCAGCTGTTATTTCTCCCTCATTTTCCCATGTAATTGATTTATTCTCATGACTGAGAATGGCATGATGCAGCAAGAATGAGACAAATGGCCTTTCTACACAGTGCCTCTGATGGGTGAGCTGATGTAGATCTTAAAATCTAGGTGGCCTCAGCATCTTGGGAGCTGTGCAGACCACGCAAACAGAATCCACCAAGGAAGATAGATATGTCGTAATATACTTCTGCTCCTGTTATAATCCACATCATGTTTATTTGGGTATAGAACTTGCTCTACAGGTGGTAAAAAACTGGGCAGAGTCACCAGAGGTTTGTGATGCTACTTGGAGTGATCTCAACAGGCTGGAGAAGTGACAGGCAGGAACCTCATGATGTTCATCAAAAGGTAGTATGAAATCCTGGCCTGGGGAAGAATAACCCCAAGCATAGGACAGGTCAGGGGCTGACCTGCTGGGAAGCAGCTTTGTTGTAAAGGTCCTGGGGCTCCTGATGGACACAAAGCTGATTGTAAGCCAGTGGTATGGCCTTGTGGCAAAGACAGCCTGGGCTGTGTTAGCCAAAGACTTGCTAGCACATTGCAGGAGGGGACCTTCCTGCTCCTCTCAGCCCTTTTGCTGTGTCAGAACAACATCAGGATTCTCAGAACCTGGGATGCTCTGTCTAGTTCGAGGCTCCCCAGTATAAGACACGGACATACTGGATAGAGCCCAGTGTTGGAGGGATTGGTGCATTTTACATTAAAAGAGAGACTGAGAGAAAAGGAACTGTTTGTGAAACTGGGGGAGAGATGGGAGTATAGAAGATGGAGGTAGACTCAGTGCTATATTGTGAAAGGACAAAAAGCAGTGGGAATAAATTGAAATACAGGAAGAATACTTAGAAAAGACTTTTTGCTGTGAAGGTGAGAGGTACTGGAGCAGGTTGCCTAGACAAGCTGTGGAGTTGCTGCTCTTTGAGACATTGATAACCTGACTGGACGTAGTCCTGAGTGCCACACTTCAGCTGGCTATCTTCTGGGTAGGGGGTTAGATTAAATGATCCCTTCCAACCTCAACAACTCTCTAAAACTCTGTGACTTACACCCGCATCTTTAGATCACACAAAATCGTTTTCTTAATGATATTTGTATGTGTAGTACTACAAAATCTAGGAGCACCAGCCGCAGCTAATGGCTCCCAAGGAACTGTCAATACAGGTAGGCAAAAATTAGGACCATGAAAGAGAATGTCAAAGAAACAAAGTGACTTGCTGAAGGCAAACTGCAAGCCTCCTTCCTCATTCCTTGCACAGTACTCTATTCACAAGTCCTTTTTTATTTTTTTTTTTTCCCCAAAATACTCTGGACTTTGTTTCAAAGTCTGACGGGGCAACGAATGGGATCTGAATGCACAGATCTTGCCTGTTATAAATATACTAATTTGGATTATATTTCTGAACCAAGTTTGCCCTCTATTCAGCACTTTGGGGAAACAGAGGTACATTCATTCTGTGAGAACCTCTTCAAAGATCTATTCACAGCCACTCATGGGAAGTGCTACATCTCTGGGCATGTGTGAGAGAAAAAGCACTTTAATTGAACGCAGGAGTGTCTAACTGACTGCCAGATTGTGACTGGCCTCTGTACAAGCCCAAAGTTGCACATATTCTGCCAGGAGCAAGAAACCACTGACACACCATCCTCTTTTGCTCTATGACCAGGCACCGCAGAATGAAGACAAATCCTTGCCTGCTCTGTTAAAGTAGCCATTTGACAGCTGAAAACAAGGCTCTATACAATATAAAGCATTAATTTAGATAAAGGACATCCTAAACATGGCTTCTGTTTATGTATACAGCTGTGAGCTGTACTCAAATAGAGGTGAATGTTTTATATTTGTGTAGGAAAGTTTCTGGAATGCTGGGAATAAAGACTAGTACAAAACTGGGGTACAAAACTGTGTTACAAAACTACTGTGAAAGGGAAGGGAGAGTTTGATGGCTTTGTGTAGCATTTTTTGACTATTTGACTCTATAGATACCAGCATACCTTCTCTGTTATTTGAACTGGACATTTCCGCTCGAGAGCAAATTTTGACTTTAGCTTCCCTACCGTGCTGTGCGATGTTATTCTACTCTCTAATACATATGCTTGACTCTTGCACCATAGATGTGGAAGAAGTCCCAAGTCATGTATTGTGACTGTGGACTGCAATTTCACTCGGTACCTTTGCTTGCTTGCTGTATAATATGTTTTATTTTCTATCTTTCCATTGTGACAAGCTAATCTACTTATGCTTTCCTAGAAAAAACCCTGATGGATCATAGCTAATAACACAAAATGTCCATAAAGGAAGAGAAACAAGATGGGTACCCAGACACTCACTTACGCCATTCATTAAGAGTACAGAGATCTGCTTCAGGAGATTTGATAAACATTGATTTTGCTTGTAGAGAGCAAAAGATAAAAAAGCAGCCCCCTCCTCTTTTTCTGCTAAATGAAAGGAACTGATGTAATTGTTCTAAATTCAGGACAATGAAGTGCTATCGGACCAGTGCCAGCAGTGTATTTCCTGCCAGTGTCTGCGCCTCCAATCAGTTTAATTATGAGCAATTGTTTGGGTTGTGCTGTGAAGAAATATTAGAGAATGGAAAAACGAACATAGTTCAGGTCATTATTTTGCAACTGATTCATGGTTTGGCAGAAACCATTAACTAGATTTTATGCTTTACAACACTGTAATAGTATCAGCGTGGATCAACCTTGCCATATAAGCACATACAGCACAAATCCACCATTTATTTTGACAAGGTTCTAGTTGGAGCATTTGAAAAATGCTGAAATAACATCAGCTATTGGCTGGAATTTTTGGTTAATCGTGTGCCTGCTCTTATCCAAGGGATCTAAGCAGGCTATGAAAAAAACTGGCTATTGTTAATGCCTCCTATGTTTATCTGTCATGTCATATTTTGATGATGATTTTTCTTGTGCTTGACACACATCTCATGTCTTGCTGCTGCATGCAGAGGCATTTTGTAATCTTTGATCTGTTTTTTTGGAGGGCCAGACTGGGGTAAGACAGTTCTTTCCCCAGCTTGCAGAATTGCTCTGACAGTTTGTTTCACTTGGGATGCTGAAGACTTAATTGGGCTAACTGGATTGCTCTGGAAGTGAGTCCTGATTAAAGTGTCCCTCAGCTTGCATGAAGTGGTTTCAATGCAGATTAGATGAGGTGGTTACTGGGGCAGTGCTTCCTTACTGAATGCTATTAGTGCAAGAGTTCTTGCAGGGCACAACCCTAAATGCCAATTAGTGTTGTTCAGCAGCCCATATAGCCACCCACTGGACACAGTACTAGATTCTGGAGGGGAAATATCTCCGTATTGCTGAGGCTCACCTAGCCACCCCGGTGTCATTCCTCTACTAGTGGAGGATTTTAGGTTTCAGGCACTGTCATAAAATTTATCAGAAAACTAGAAGAAAATCCCTTGGAACACAGAGAACTCACAACGCCTGTGGCAAGTGTTAGTTTTCAGGGGTTCATGCCTAGATCTGATATATCACATGCTGCAACAAAGTGCTTCCTGCAGAAATGTAGCATAAACTAGCCTGATCTCTATTCTGCTCCAGCAGAAAACAATAGATGCTCTTGTTTTCAGATTTACTAATGGAAAATCTTCCTTTTTCCCACTCTAGTGTGACTTGTGTACACTCCTGTTTTCTGATACCATAAGGAATCTTGGATAACTAATGCATCTCTCCTTGCACTGAGTAATATGGGATTAAAGCAAATAAATTGGGTAAATGTTGCAGGTGGAATTTTACATCCCTGCCAGGTTCTGTGGGCTTTAAATTAAGCTTGTTTCTTAGATGTAATTTAAGTCTACAAAGTTCAAGGGGTACAAGGATCCAGCTGTTCACAATAACAAGGAGATCCAGCTGCTCCAATTCTTCTCTTAAGATGTGAGCAATGAAGATTTTCTGGCAATGAAGTTCTGAATTTCAACAGAGTTCAGAAATAATATAGGAACTGAAGTTCTGTGTTCAGATTCTACATTTAGCACTTTAGTGTATCTGCATAGCCTGAAGATGGAAGAGAATGTGTTTTGCCTGACAGGGTGCTGCATGTCAGTTACTTAAGCATGGCTGGGAAAACCATATTCCATTAGGAAGCCATGTCTTCTGTGCATATGAAATCCTTCCTTTCCTGTAGAGATGTTACAGAAAGAACAGTAATGTTGGTTGCTGCAGGAAACAGAGAGTAGGGAAACACTCAGAAAAGTTTGGAAAAGTAGGATCAAAAGCATAATTGGAGATAAGAAGATAAGACCATGTGATGTGTTGTAGATGTTACCAGGGAGGAGTAGAGATTAAAATCACACTATCCTAGGTCAATTTAATGGAATAAAACCATTAAAAAAGATTTTAGTCTACTCACTGACACAGCTAATGCATAAGGGCAGAGGTGGGTCTCATAAAGAAATTTCCATTACCACTGATGTTTTTAAGCATTGTATTTTGACAACAGCCTAAAAATAAAATTAGCTATGTTGCCAGACTTCTAACTGTTTTATTTTTTTCCAGCTGTATTCTTAGAGTTACCCAGAAAAGTGTTGTTGATTTGAGGACTGCTCTGCCGCTGTTGCCATGTTCTGCTGCACTCTCAGGAATGGTAGAAATAAGAAGAGCACTTATCTTTGCCTTTTACCAGCCTCATTATACCGCTTAACATTGCTTGCTGATTGTAAGCTTTTTGCCTCCTGGGAAACTGTCCCTCTGGCATCCTCCTGTAGCTCAGCCTTGAACCTCATCTTTCCTTGTACTGTCCCATCACCGAGTTACATGATATACTTCCTACTCTTTGCTTTCACTTGTGGTAAACTGCCTCTTTTTCTATACCATTTATGAGTACCTTGAAAGGCACAGCTCACTGCAGGAGCATAACCTCCACTGTGAAAGCTGTTTTTTCCTCCTCCAATCTTTAAACATATTATTGTATAAAGGATCTTCCCTTTTCCTTATGACTAGTCTTAGTTTATTAGGGGTCTTTGAGAAGGACCTCATTCAAAGCTTTGTGGAAATCCAAGAAAAATACTTCAGTACATCAGTTACCCTTGCAGTAACTCCACTAGTTTGCTGAGATGTGACTTCCCTGTTTCTGGAGCCCTCCTACTCGGGCTATCCTGTTAGGCAGTGTCTGCTGCTTCTATGTCTTGCTACTGTTTCTAACAATTTCTCAAGCCCAGAGGTCAAATGTATTTGTTAGTAACAATTCAAGTTGCAGACTTCTTTAAAAAAAAAAAAAAAAATAACCCTAAATTTGCCTCTTCACATTTTTCTGCTACTGTCACTAATTTATAACAGTAGCTGGAGTTGGGTGTCACTACCAAAGAACCGTTTGAGTCTCTATAGAGCATCTCCCAGTAAAGATTTATACAGTTTTTGCATATAGCTGAGTATACAGACGAACTGTAGCACATACAGTGCATGGCATGAATTAGACTTCTTTTGAAAGTCATGAGCTGTGTTTATGGCAGTGAATTACACAGTGCCTGAACACTGGTACCCAGTCATACCCATAGTGTTAAGGTGCTGGAAAAGCCTCTGTCATGGTTTGATCTGAACCAACTTTCACTCTCACAGGCAATTCCTGGTCACAGTTTGAGAGTTGGGAGAAGTCCTTATGTCATGCTAATAGCTGTTTTGGATGCAGCCCCCTGTTTTGGATAGCAGTAGGGATGCGAGCTGTTGCCATGGTGCTCAGTGCCATGCCAGGGACTCTGCTTGGTACCAGCAGTATAACTGCTCTCAAGCGAAGTGTTTTATTTACTTACTAATTTTCCTTCAGAAGAACATCTCAGAAGACCCCAGCACAGCTCCTGTGAGGAGCTCAGTAAGCGCAGCCTTACTTACATCCCATTTGGAGACCTTTGGGGGCTTTTTTCAACCTCTGTACGCAGGTTTCTCCTGAAAACCTGCCATGGGGCAGTGCTCATCTGCACATGTAGTGGCTCTCACGGCTCATTGGCACAGCTTCTCCTATCCCATATAAGGTGCCTCTTGTTCCTCCAGCAGCACTGGCTGCATGCGTGCCCTTCTTAGGCAGGGTCCACATGTGGTTTGGATTTGAAAGTTGGTCTCTTTCCCTTTGTTCAATCTCATCACAAAGCTCTTGGTTCTTCCCAGCTGCACTGGGATGAGTGCTCCCATTCTCACACAGTGCCTGTGCACAGCCACCACAGATGAGCTCCTCCCCTTCCCATTCTTTGGATATTGTTCATTTTTCTGACAGTACATGCTACTCACATTTATGGTGTTATTATTTCATACCACCAATGGATTTAAATCTCTAGTAATGTTCTAAAGAACATGTATTTCATAATAAGAATCGTTATTTTCACCAGACTTGAATGTATTTAAAGTAGAAAAAAGTCTTTGGAGATACACTGGCTCCTGCTCTTCACCCATGTCATCCTCTTTGCACTGTCCCTCTGCACAGTCACCCAGCAAGTGAACTCCTACTCCCCTTCCTAAGAGGGAGTCTCTAGCAACATCTGTACAAGAGAAAGCCGCAGCCACCTTTATAGAGCTCTGCAGCTGGTCCTTTCCACCCAGTCTATTTGCCTAGATTTAGTGAGATTTAAACTCCAGGGAGATGTCCCAGCAGAGCAGGGCTGTGGCTCTGGCTGTGCCTTGCCAGCTTGTACAGCCCAAAAAGAAGATTAATTTACCTGAGCTGGCAGCATTAAGCTCCCTCCGAGATCCAAACTAATACCTCTGTGCAGTCCACTGGCCTTGCAATATGAAATCAAAAGCTGCTCTGTCTTCATATCCTGTATCTGACACTGGTCAAAAGCAGATGCTTTGGCTAATGATGTTTATAGCCAGACCATCCTGCTGAGAGTCAGCCTTGATATTGCTAAAATGATAATCCACTATGCAGTACATATATGATCTTAAAATTAAGATCCATGGAAAATAAACCACTATGTAGTATGTTACACAAAAGACAGTGTAAGAAACTCTCTGGGTACTGCTATAACACAGATTATTTCAAGATGACTTATTGCAAATTATCTGTTTTCATTTTTTTGCCCTCAAGAATTGTCTGCATCATGCCCTTAGAGTCCTCTGCATGGATCTCTCAATTCATCTCTCACCTCAAGCTACCAGTTATTGTGTAAACTCTGAAGAAGGACTTGTTTTGCAGCTTTGGGCATACTTTCACTGTTTTAAAATCCCCTAGTGTTGTAATACTTTTTTGCTGGTCAGGCTACTTTACACTGGAAGTAAAATTACCATTAATATAGACAAAATAGACTTCTAGGGCTCTCAAATATTCTTATCAGAAAAAAGAAAAACATTACTACAAAAATATTAAAACCCCAATTCATTCTCCTTCTATGTATAGAGCCGTTTTCTACAAGCTAAGAAATGAAAATACTTGTCTGAAGGAAACTTGTGCTTTTGCTTTTGGGAGTTACTGGCTTTTGTTTTGAATGCAACTTCTACCCTTTGGTTCATTTTTCTGGTTTGCCTCATGAGAGGAATTCTGCTTTTGTTGCAACCTGCTTTCTAGCTGAAAAACGTGATGCTGGAGAGTTTAATGGGATATACAACACACACTATGGTACTGTGGGACTTTTTTGGGGAAAATTGGGACTTCACAACTGTAACTTTAATTTTTTTTTTTCAGGTTCATGCCTTCACTCTGCATCAACTTGTTCTGGTATGGCTCCTGTTTAAAGGAACAGCTAAAAAGCTCCAGTATTACAAAAATTAATTGCTATGGCTTTTATGTGGTAAGTGCAGATGCAAGTCCTCTAACTAGTCCTCTAGCGGTCTAGAGTGGTTGCGGTTATCTTCTGTTATTTATATTCTCTGCATTCAAAGATGTTAAAGGGAATCATTTATGTTCTGCCTGGATATACTGTAGCTGTTCCACACAGTTTCCAATGAAATGTTGGTTTGTGAATGTAGATGTCACAGCTGGAGGGCAATCCAACCTTCCTGTCAGAAGCCTCCTATAAGCACAAATGTGCTGTTGTTCATGCAGACAAAGCTGAGGAATCTGCATCCTTGACAGACTTAAGTCTTTTGGATGCCAAGAGAAAAGTGGCAGAGGTAAACTTGCCAAGACTGAGGGATACTGCACTGGGAAAACAAGACTTGTGATGGCAAAGGGTCACCATCAGTGGCTGAAGCGGCTGCTATATCCTCTTTGCTAGAATCAGATCATGGTGTTGTGTCTGAGGATCTGAAACAAATCTACTCTTGGGGTTAAAAAAGAAAAATAGAGCTCAAAGGAAACAAAATTTGTGCTATATAAATTTCAATGGCTGATTGTTAATTATTGTCTAGAACAACAGTACCTGTTTAACTCTGCCGTGTGCTCAGTAAATGACCTAAAACTCTACTATTTCTGCAGTAACTCTGCTGCTGTTTCTAATGATATTTCATGGGGAGTGATTTTCTACCACAAGTGTCACAGATGTTCTGCAAAATGTTATTTAGATGCTGATTACTTGCAAAAAAAATAATGCGAAGTACTGGGAATGAGGAAGGAGGTGAGATGCTCAAAGGACTTTGGAGATTTCTCTGCATTTTTTACCTCACACTGAAGAAGAATTATTCCCTTTACTTGAAAGTAAGCAGAATGAAACTAAGCCATGAAGCAAAAAAGTATTTGGCAAGCTTAAAAATAAATATAAAAATGAAGTCCAGTAGCCTGTTTGAAGCAAAAAATACATTGTCCAGACCGTTCTTCAGAACAACTGCAATTTAGGCTGTGCAAGAGGGTGAGTTGTGGGAAAAAAAGTAACTGCTATAGATGACTACGAAGGGCAGAGAATGGTTAAAAAACAGGGTATAGAGGAAGTGGACAATATAGCTGGTGTCTCAAACCCTCTCATGAGGCTGAAGGTCAAGAGAAAAAAGAAGCCTAGTCAGTAAAGTAGGTTAGCTTGACAGAAGCATCCATAGATGGTAATGAAAGGAAGCAATTAGACCAGCTGCTCCCATGGTATGCTGGTGTGGTTTCCAAGAACAACGAAGAATTTGGACAACAGAATGAAGTGCAGTGCTGCTTGGTGATAAACCACTGAATGCTCCTGCAAAGCAGCATTTGTGCTGGCTGCCCTGCTGCCCAGGAGTTGGATAGCAATGTTAAATTACAGGCTGGGGAATGGTCTGACTATGTATCCTACGGTACTGTTTGCATCCTTGGTTATCTAGGTAGTTCTGTGTTTATGGGTGGCTTCCATTTTTGCTATTGATATACTTACTGCCTTTGAAGGAGCTTGTTAGCACAAGTAGAGTGGTACCACCAGCAGCTGTCAGGATCTCTTTTGGCTCAGAAGAGGATCAGTTATCTGTGTGTTATGCCCACACAACATAACAGCCCCTGAACAGGCTACGAGCCAGAGTTCCCTGGGCACTGCTTCCCATCCCTGGCTGGAAATCTGCTGAGGTGTGCACCAAACCCTCTTCTCTGCAGGCAGATCACCCTGTTCACACCTCAGCTGCTGCCTACAGAGACAGAGATTGTTCCAGTAACACACTTTTAGCACTCTGGGTATATATTCCTGGGGGCACTGCCAGACTGAGGCAGGCCACACACACATATGCTCTGCTGGAGGAGACTGCACCAGCTCAGTGCTGTCTGTACCGAGCCCTGCCAGCTCTGCAAGACATTTTGGTCTTTATGCAACACATTCCTTTTCCCTCTTCTTTCTACCCAGACATGCACTATCTAGGCTTTTAATTCTTCTAAGCAGTTGCTCATTTCCTTCAATGAAATATATCTAAATTATATGAAATCTCAGAGGTGACTTGGTGCTACATGCTGACAACAGGAAGCTTTATCTCCAGCCTACTCAACATAGATACCTTCCTCTATGCATGGTAAGCAACCCAAATTAATTTTGAAGGAAAAGGATCTTCTCTTTTTCCTCTGCTTGCTTGGTTTTATTTTCTTTTGTAAATCTTGTTGCTTACTAGATTAAGATAGGTTGGGTTCAGCTGGGAATTTAAAACACTAGTCTTTGTGTCAACCTCTGGATGACTGCAAGTCTCCTGAGTTAGGTACAAGACCTGGGTAGGTTCCTTCCTGCAGTGCTTCTCTGCTGCTGCTGATTTTGGAAGATCTTTGCATGTTTTGCATGAACTTCACATTATTTCTCTAGAACATGTCAGAAACAGCTAATATTAGAAGAAAAGTTACTGGCTTGTAAATGAGCCAGTTTCTAAGTGTAGAGTGTGAAGGTATGCAAACATTTAAAATCAGAAACCTAACCTTCTCCTGGAATAGTCTGGTACAAACCAGTTGTTAAGGAGTGTCGATGTTAATGGTGTGCAGGCACATGCTTCTCCCTCCCACAAGGATCTTTCCTCAGCATCCGTTATCCCACCTGTTTGCTAATTCTAAACAGTCAGGATCCTCATTTTTCTCTACTTAGAAAAGTGACCAAGATCAGAAAGACCATAAATGGGGAGCAGACCACAAAGAAAATAGCACAGATACTGAAGGAACCAAGAAGAAAAGAGACACGTGGTGAGTAAGAAAATGGAGCAGCATATGGTTTTTATTTTATATGTTTTTTTTATTGCAAAGACTCAAAAAGTGTGGTTGACAGGTGGAAGCAATTCAAGGGAGAGACCTGCCTTTTCATAAAGGCAAATGAAGATACTTTAAGATGTGAAATGTAAGTATTTTTCTGAGTGTTGCAGAATTAGTAGCAAGTAATATTTTTAATGACCTACATATTGTGAGGAAGAGCAAACTGGCTATTAAGTATTGCTTTGCAGATTGTGAATGTGCTAACGTCCCCAGAAAGAAGGAAAATTTAGACATGGCTCAGGAGAAGAAGAACCAAGAAAAGGAAAAACCTTAAAATCATTTATCATAGAACTGGGCTGGTTGAGAAAAACACACAGGCCTGGGGGGAAGATGATGCCAGATTGTACAAGTCAGATACTGCCCTGATGAAAGTTTTTGCGTGTAATAAGAGGTAATGCCTCTTCTCTCAAGTCTGCCCTGGCATCTGGCTTTGTTTCCTACACAGAGCCATTAGATGCCTGCCTAGGGTGTCTACACTCCCCAACTGTCTTGTAACATTCCAAGTTGTATTTTTCATTGGTGAAAGCCTGATGAAAAAAAAACCAACCCAAATCTGTAAGTCCAGGACTGAGATCTCTGTGTAATGAGATCTCTGAAGGAACTGCTTTAGAATTTAATGAATTGGTGAAGTTTCAGATGTGATTCTGTGGACACCACTCTGAAGAAAGACATGGACCAGCTGGGCAGAGTCCAGAAGAAAACTAGAAGAATGACAGGTTTAAAAATATCATGCCCTATGAGTTGGAGGCACTGGGGTTGTTTAGTCTAGAGAAAAGAAGACTGAGGGGAGATGTGATAACAGCGTTTGTTAAAATATTTTAAGGGATGCTCCAAGGAGGAAGGGAATAAATGACTTGTTCCTGTGGGGAAAGTACAAGGAGCAATGGACTTATGTAGCAGTAAGGGAGATTTCTGTTAAACTTCAAGGAAAAATAGACTGTTCTAATTGTAAAGACAGACAAGCACTGGAGGTTCTTGAAAGAAGTGTGAGGTAGTAGAAGTCCTTTATTAGAATTCTGTAAAATAAATGTCTATACATACATACATGCTGTATATGTGAATATAAACAAATACGAAATTTGGTTGGAAGTATTTAGTTCAGTGGTGAGTTTTACATTCTCTTATGGACACGAGGATGACCATTCTTTCAACATGACATGAGCAGAGCTGTGGAAAATGTACAAGCTGTTGCTTGTTCCAATGTAGGTGGTTTCAGTCACTCAGGGAGTGACCCCTTGATTTTGGTAATGCAGAAGGGAAGCTCTTGGGCTTTGTACAAGGAGGCACCTGAAGGCAGGCCTTGGGCCACAGGTAGGTGTCAGCTCTGTGAGTGCTGCTGGTCAGTTGCTGCTGTTCAAGACAGAAATGACTTTGCCTTGAAGCTTTCCAGGTGGTTGCTGGAGTTTAGCTTTTTTCTCTTTTCTTCTGTTTTCTAAGTGCCTGTGTGTGCTCACATGGGGGCACCTGTCTCCCACAAACTGGAGAACCCTGTCCTGCTTATTTGTATTTGCCTGTCTCCCTTTCAGCTTCCACTGACATCCCTTGGGCAGCAAAGACCTCTTGTGCCATCTCCACCCCTTTCCAGACTCCAGGTCCTCTAATCACATTTCTTGCCATGGATGTTTTTTTCTTGAATCTAAACACTTTCAGTGCTTGATGTAGTTTTGCTGCTTAAGATCTGTTTACAGCCTGATATTCCATCGTCCCCGGAATATCTCCCTGTAAACTGCCACTTTCTGCCTTGCTTAAGAATTATCCTGAAATCCATGTGCATGGCATGGCAGCCAGATTTTGGTGGGACTTAAAAGTGCGGACTTATCTGCCTCATTAAATAGCCAGGAGAAGCTGGCTGCAAATTTCCTTCAAAAAGCTCAGCAGAAGATTACAGTATAAATAATCCATTTGGCAGGGTTAATATAAAAATACCTCTGTTTCTCAGCACTTGTTTTTCATCCATTTTCTTAGTTACACTGCTTCACTGCCTCTGGCACCCACTATGCAGTTTCTATTTCAGGAAGCTCCCTGAGTGATGGCTCTTGGGGGACCATAAGGTTTTTCTTTCAAACCTAGATTTGTTCCTGGCATGCCCGTGGCATGGTAAGTGAATGGACATCCCATTCACACACAGCAGCTAATACTATGCCACATATAGTGGGGGCATCCACAGCTCTGCTTCTTCGTCACAAGTGCATTCTAGCTGTCTGAGAACCTCAGCCCCCCCGAGGCTGTGTGTGCTCCCTGGAGTTTTGTTCCTAAGCCTCAGGGATCAGTACGAACTTGATGAACGAAGCTTTCCTTCTCTTCCTCCCTCCAGGCCCTCGGAGCCTGCCCTGGCCATCTGGCTGCATGCCTCAAGGTTTTTAGCCCCAGCAAGGGGCGGAGACAAAGGGGCCATTCTGCAGTTCAGACTTGGAGCCCACACAAAAGCAGTTAGATAGGCATCTCCAGCTCCCTCCCTCCTGGAGACCTGGGCCATCGTTCAGCACATGAGCCCCCCATGGAGCTGGCATTGTGTCCTATCTCTACTCTCACCATTCCGAGCCATTCTGTGGGCCGACTGGCTTCTTGGTCTCCTGTGTTATTTGTCCCAGCTGCAAGGTGCTTCCCTCCCAGCCATCGCTCACTCCCTTGCTTGGCAAGCTGCTTTTCTGTTCCCAGCTGCAGCTTTTGCCACTGCTGTGTACAACTCAGGAAGTGAAGCCCAGGATAGGAAGACTCTGGCTGCATCAGGCAGTAGCCCTGCCTGCCTCCCTGCCTGTCCTTGCCTGCTGGACCCCTCCACTTGCTGTACAGGCAAACTCCTTTTTTTTCTGAACAGAACCATACTATGCTGCCCAAGCATCCAACAAACACAAGATGTGTCTTATATCCGCCTTATTTGTTGCTTGTTTCTAGTCTCTCCATGAGGTGTTTATGAAGATATAGTTGTACCTAGGGGTTTTAGGGATTTTTGTTTGTTTTTTCCAGTGAGCTTAATCTCTCTGCATGAAAAAAGTATAAACCATCCTTGTGCTACCTTTGATAATACTTCTGGTTTGGTTTTCTACAACCACAGTTACAGGGATAGTTACAACTGACAGACCTGGCAAATATTCTATGCTTGTACCTGGAAAATCCCAGGTAGGAATATAGGTAGGTTTGTGATGTCAGACCTATTATATGTAACAGCTAGTGCATTTAGACTTTGCTTTGTGTGTTCTGGGCCTGCCGACTAGCTGCGTGCTCCCAGATGAACTTTAATTCAGGTACACAGTCAATTTGCTATATGCCAGGTCAGATCTGTTGCTCCAAGTGAGCTGCATGCTGCCCTGGCAAAAATATTAAACTAAAACTGAGAAATATAAGAGGAAAGCAATGAGTCAGTTGCAGAGGTGAGGCAAGGAGCTGGGAGAAGAGAAAAAGGCATTATGTCTCTTGCCCGTGTTTTCTCATGTAGTGGAGATACTCTAGCAGTTTAAGGCAGGGAAAGTAGTATGGCTAGGCAGCAACCAAGATGAGGGACACCTCAATATGCAATAGCCAGGCTTCTGGCTGTGCAGAAACTGTACATACCACTCATCCTGGTGGTATAAATGCTGTGCATTTTGTCAAGGTTGAGAGGGAGCTCCTGGCTCTTTAGTGGCACTTGGTGCTATAAAAGGGCTAGAATTAAATAGGCAGAGATGGGCCAGTGGGAGCTCAGAGGAGCCTCTCAGCAAAAGCTGGAGGGAATCCTCTGTGAGCAGGACAGGGCGTTTCCACCAGGCCTGACAGGAAAGCAGCAAACCTGGAAAGGAAAGAGCAGTTCAAGTGTTTGCATGGGTGTCTCTTGGACAGCCTTGGCAAGACAGCGCTGTCCCAGGGAGCTGGGTCCATGAGATGTGTTTTTAGCATCTGTGAACCTGGTTATTGTGTGCACCAGGCCACTCCTTCTCTTTCCTATTGTTTTACTTTTCCGGCATTGTTCCTTTCAGCATCTCTCTCTGATCAGGTTTCATGGCAATTAATGCTACTGTAAACAACCACTTAAGACAGCTCCATATGCTTTAGAAATAATATCAGTGTTTTCCAGTTGAGAACAACTGCATTAGATGAAACTTGCATGGATTGTCCTCCTGCTCTTCAGCAGACCCTGGTGAGCCTACAAACACTGCACTATCCAGGACAGTTATTCAGTCAGTCCTTGCATACTGTAAAGCAGAGCAGTTCTATTTTGCAAGATTTCCATTCTGGTGCCAACACTTGCTCTATGAGCACTGTGCATTCTGTAATTGAATTATTACAGCATGTGCCAGTGAAAATAATTTGCAGAGCCAAGTGTGAGTATAAAGCAGAATTTATATGTATGTACAAGTACTTTGTGCCTTGTGACTAGTCAAGGTGTACTACGTATAGTTACATCCTACCTGTGTGAATATTTCTTACAGATAGTTCATCCAGCTCCAACAGGGAGTTGGTAAGATATTTTGTGTGGAAATATCCTACTTCAGCAGTTTATTAAATTAGGAATAGTACTGTATAAAATTCTGTCTCTCTGTCCCACTTCTCCAAGTCAGCGTTTTCCCCTTTCCTGGTTTAAATCATGCTTCTCACTAAGAGATCTCCTGTCTCTTTTGTATTTTCACTGAGCTATCAAGAATTTTACCATGTCTAAAGAATCAGCTGTGAGCTGTATAGCAATGTTACAGGAAAGTCCCAGCCACTTGCTGCATTCTGCAGCTGGAGTCTTTGCTCTTTACAGTTCAGCAGTTCTATTGCATTATGATTTTCTTTGCCTTAATTGTCTGTAGTCAAATGTCTGCAGTATCAGCAGCTGCCAATATCTTTGCGAGAAACATAGTAAACCCCTGTTTCTGAAGATGCTACATTTTCACTGGCTACTCTGTCCTGAATTTCCAGGGGTATGATTTGGAATAATTTCATTGTGTTTTTCCCTACAGCCCATTTTGAGGGGTCAGAAGGGCTGTCCAGTGCATTATCGAAACTCCTGTGTTATATACCTGCATCCAGCTACCTAATAGCTCTTTGCTTGAGATACAATTTTAAATACTGGATTTTGCCAGTGTTTGCCAGGAAAAATCACCTGCAGGAATAAAATTTCTGTCCATAGTGTGTGCATCATTCCCAGTGTGTGCTCCTCAGTATTTCAGCCTGAGCTCCTGAACTGACTGCTTAAAGCCAACATCAGAAGCACAACAGCTGTCACCCTTGGGATGACACATCTGCTCCCCACTCCTGCAGGGTGAACTCCAGTGCTGGAGCTGCTCTGCAGCACAGGTATTGCCAGCTTGGTGTGAAGTGTGAGCAGATGCCAGAGGCATAATGCAGCCCCTTCCTGACTCAGAAATATTCTGTGGTGTCTCTTTGTTCTGCCTTCTGTTTTGTTGTCATTACAAAAATCGGTAGGAAAGCTCATTTCCATGAGGATGCCCCAAACATTTAATGAAGAGACTGATTTTTTTTTTATGCTTTAAAAATAAAGGCACACTCCTTAGTTAAAGGCCTTTTGCTGCTGCTGTGATTGAGACTGAAGATTTTAAGACATGCTGGTTTTGTTCTAAGCAGCCTTTCTGCAGTCAGTCTGTCCTTGTGTGGAAAGTTACTTCAAGTAGGTTTTCATGAAAAATCAATGTAAAATTAATGTATTTGATATTCAAATTCTACTAAAGAGAAATATACAAAATCCATTAACAGATGCATTAAAATATTTTACTGTTTAATTTGGCTTCCAGTTTAGGACAATCTCCAAACTATTCCATTAGTACTGCTGACTCCCCTTTATATTAAACTAAAAGCTAAGATAATGTGTGCTCATAGCAAACGAATGATGCAAGATGATCGGTATGCCAGTACAGCTGTGCTGGAGATATGCAGTTGGATTTAAACCACTAGTAAATTTACACAAGCTTTCCAGAGAACGGGCTAGCTGGCTTCAAGGCAGAGCATTAGTACCCTTCTCCTCCTGATACAGATGTCAATAGCTCTGGAAAGAATGGGAACACCGCAGAGTTATTTATACAGGAAGGGTCGTTTGTTTTAAGGCATGGTCGCTGAAGTGAAAAATAGTCTCATATATTCTAAAAACTTATTTCTAACTAAATAAACAAATATGTAAGGTCTTGTAAGCCATACAAAGAAGTACTGAAGTCTTGCAAGGTTTTTACGAAGTCGACAGTCGAGACAGCTCGGCTATATTTAAAGTGGAATCTCTTTAGCAAATATTTTGCTGCCCTCCACTGGACCAACAAGGTAAAATTCTCTGCTAATGTGCCGCCGAGACCTTTTCCTTCATAAGTAATTCAGGCACTGTGTCCTATCTGAAATGAAAATCAGATGGTTTTTATTTTATACTGCAAAACGTTAAATCTCTTCCTGGTAGACTCGTGACCTCTCTACTACCCAGGAAGGTGTGTATCTGAAATTATGCGTTCATCTACAGGGGGATTTACAATCTGTAACACAAACAGAAGAGCAGTACAGAAGTGGGGTTTTATAAATAGATACCTGAAAATAAGAAACATTTTCTCCTTTCAATATTCCTTTAATATTATGAACTATGAATATGAGAAATCTTCAAGAAGCTATGCTTGTGGGTGGATTTTGTGCTTACTTATTGTATGTAACTTCCATCTTTTATACCAATGGGAACATGTTGCCCTTGCCATTTATTCATTAGCAACTTTGTACCAGTTGTAGTCCTTGGCAGAGGACTAATACAAGCATTTTATTTAGAAGCATTTACTATTAAATTATTTTCTAGGTTGAATCATATTTCAGTTAATAGCCTTGAAGAATCACTCTATCAAAACAGAAGACAGAAGCAGTCACTGGGGCTAAAGGGGGAAGATTTCATATGAAAGTGGAGAAAGGACAGCTATTGAAAGGATGGGTATTTGTAAAGAAATGAAAGAAGTAGCAGGCTAGCATGAACACTGGGATCAGAATTTGTGAGGGCTGCTAAGATGGCTGGAAGAGGTATTCACTGTGTACCTATGGCTGGCAATTTTGCCACGTAAAGGAGCATTTTAGTGGCCATAGGGTTGGTTCATGATGGTGCAGAGGACTTCCTGTGGAATTCATTAGGTTTCCATCCCTGTAATACAGAGCACAGATACTGATAAGCTGCTGCTGCAAGGGACAGTTGCTAGGTTTGGCTCTGAGTATTTTTCACCACTGATTTTGTTCTGACATTTCAGTATGAAACAGAGGAAGTGGAAGCAAGAATAAGAAACATTAATCTGCTTGTTTTCAGTACAAGAAACTAGGTCAGATCCTTATCAGATGACAAAAATGAGCCACATGATAATCAAAGCCTGAAGAGCCTGAAACTTGGTGGCAGATATTTGTGTGAGTATGGCCTGTGTTTTTTTTTAAATATTCATGTAATTTGCAGTTACCGTCTGAGTATCATAGCTGGAAGGGTTACTGCAGAACAGGTTTCAGCTGAAGTCTTAGTTTGAAAGCTATTTAGTGGCTACCATGCTGGATTTATTTTAGGCCACTTGATAAGCATTCTGCTGCTCTCCTGATTCAAGTTGTACTTCGCTATTCTCCAAATGCTATCTTTTGCTATTGCTAAATTTTTGCAAGGAGTTTTCATTGAGATACCAAGCACTCTTTTGAAAATGTACTGTACTCACTCCTGCAATAAAGATTTTATGAAATCTAGAGCAAGCTTAGACATGCAGACTGATGCTGATTTTTTTCTGATAATTTTAAGAGGAATAGAAGAAATCTCCATTTGTTTTTCTTGAAAAAGCATTAGGAGATGAAATTATAGTCCTCAAACCTATGAACAAATGCACTACTCTGGAAAAAAGACACTGTTGTAGCATTTTAAGTCAAGAAATTACTGGAAGATACATTGTGGTTGTGCAAATATAAAGGTTACAATATGCAGGTAAACACTCCATTCTAGCTTGTAAATTGGGAGTCTCAGTGTGGCATTAATGTTTTTAAACATAATTCTCTGTTTTCTCTCAACATTATGTTTTTTATATAAGTGGTATATAGTTGAAGTTCATTAGCACTAGATTTGCTTAGGGTAGGAGGGAAATTTCTGCTCTGAATGAGAGTGGAGAGCTGCTTCTTTTGAATTATATGGGCAAACACTATTGCTTCATATAGAAGGAGCAGCCAGCACAGGAGGCACAGGCTTGGTCATCACATGCTTAAGTATCTAGTCTACCAGTAAGAGAAAGTATAGACTAAAAGGAGTTTTTCAGCGTTTTAGGTCTTGATGGGAGGTGACAGAAATTGCTACCACATGTATTCCCTGGAACTTTTAGTGCTGTGTGAGGAGATACACCCAGACACTGGTGAGTTACCTGGTCCCCTGATGCTGCTGCCAGTTACACAGCTGGGCACAATAAACTCCAGAAACACCCAAAACTGATGTTTTGAATTACTGGGAATTGTTTGGTTTTCACATATTTTTTCCAAGGATAATTTGGTGGTATGGCTGGGACATGACAAAAGGGCACAAATGGCTTAGTTTTGGTTCATTCAGTGTCAGACATAGAGTCTCCCAGTCCTTTGTCCTGATGCTTCAGGGTAGCCCAAGGTGAATGTCACCCTGAAGTTTCCTTAATGTGGTGTGAGAGGGAGAAATACAGAAATAGCTACTGATGGACTGCTCAGCTAATACTGATTGTTTCCTTCTCTGTACGGTATCTCTGAGAGTCAAGCAGTATCATTTGGAAATAACCCCCAAAATCCATTCTAACTGCAGCTGACACATTTCTTTTGGATCTACCAGGTCCTTGTAAAATACTGCATCTTATTACAATGCAAGGTCCAGCATGTATGAATAGAATTACCTCAAAGAGGGCGAATCATTAAGAAGTGTTTCCCTATGACTGTCAGTAAAAATCTTTTTTATTCTAGTGAATTAGGATATTTCTTAACTCTTGTGTTCTGTAATGAACAGGCAGTCAAAAATTCTATAGTAGAAATGAGTAGTAGCTAGGAAAATTTTGATAACTTTTAGTTCAACAAATATTCCTTATTGCTGAACTGTAAGTATTGTCCTGAAATATTACAAACCCACCGTCAGATAAATCAAAGAAAAGAAAAATCTTCTAAGGAAGGCTCAGTAACTGAGAAATCTGGAGCCTTAAGGATGGTTGAGCAGCTAAAAAAAAGTTACCCTGCTAATAGGGTGTCATATATGTGAAAGCTTTTGGGCAGATGGGAGAAGAGCAATCCAGAAATACCTTTCACCCTTGGCAAGACTTCCCAGGCAACTCCATTGGGGAAGGGACCTTCCAGGAGCAATAGAGACCTAGGAGTTCCACTCTCCTATAAGAAGACAGAATTTGTAGGCACTGCAATGGGAAGCAGAAAGGTGCCCAGAGGTTAGCAGGAGTCTGAAAAAAATGAGAGGCATCCCTGTGAGTCTGTTTTCATCTGTAGCTTTTACATATTTTCTTCTGCTTGCCTGTGTGTGCCACATGCTCATAGACTTCCCACAACAGCTTTGCTTCTCACCTCTCAAATGTCTGCTTTTTCTTGCTTGTTTTTGTAAAGTTGCTTTACTGTATTGCAGACATTTTACCCATTCCAGGTTGCTGTTCTTCCTTTCTGCTGTGCAAAGGCAGCATATGGTTAACTGTGTTAAAGGAACTTTTACATTTGATTTCTCTCCTTTTTCTTTGTAACAATGTGTGATTTTATCCACAGTAATTGCAATACAAAAAAGGACTAACTGGTTAAACTGCAGTTCATAGAAGAATTTTTTAATGCTGTATTACAGGAATGTTAAAAGCATTTTTTTGCCAATCAAGTACAAATGTGAAGGCTGTCTTTTAAGGTAAATATACACATACTTTAACAAATATGTCTTCTTAATAACTGTGAAGTGATATAATAAACATTTCCCTATGTTAAATATACAGACATATAAAAGTAACTGGGCATACTAACAGAACATTTTAAGCAAGATGGCATTTGAGATGTCCTCTGATCTTTATTTCAGGAAGTGATATCTATGTATTATTTATTTAAATATCATTATTTAAAGCACTGTGCTCCAAATGCATATTGTTATTGTTGCTGTAACTTCGTAATAGCATATTAATGCTGTTATCCTTGTTTTGATAAACTTGTGTGTGTGTGAGTATGTGCATATCTCTTTACCCCTCTGCCTTTTTTTCTGTTTATGGCCAGAGGCATGCTGATGGAGAAGATGACAGTGTGGTGCTACAAAGCCCAGCAATTGCAGGCTTGATGCTGTGCAGGGTGTGGCTGGGCTCAAATGCCCAGCCAGTTTGAGTTACCAGCTGGAATCACTCCAAAATGCCTCAGTATCAGGAGAAGGTCTTGTCTCTATGTTGTCTCCAAGGAGACTTGGGATGGTATTCCTGGAACTCATGGATCAGTCCTTCATATCCTCTCCATCAGATAGATTTAATTTAGATACTAGAAAGAAATTTTTTACTGTGAAGGTGGTGAGGCACTGGAACAGGTTGCCCTTAGAAGTTGTAGATACTTCCTCCCTGGAAGTCTTCAAGACAAGGTTGGATGGGACTTTGAGAAACCTGATCCAGTGAAATGTTTCCCTGCCAAGGTCCTTTCCAACTCTAAACCATTCTATGATACACACGTTATGTCTGTATGTACATATATGTTATGTACATATATGTTATGTACCTATATATTTTCACTAGCCCAGTGTGATGAGGAACTCATCATTGCAAACACATCACTGTGAGTCTGTTGATGGACACTTGCAGATGACTGTTAATGGTGATCAGAAATAGAAGGAACAGGTTTGATAAGTGGGAAGCTTGTGGACATTTACATACTCTCATGAAGGATCTGCTTGCTACTTCCCTGCAACCCTACAGAAAGATGAAGTTTGCTTTGCAGCAGCAAATGAGTAAGTTGAGATTTCTTTTGCTTTGAGTAATTTTGAGCCTAATCTTTTTAAGATGAAGTTAAGGGCAAAACTCCTTCTGGCAACAATGGCTTTAGAGCTGGATATTATAGTGAGAATGATAAGAAATAAATCTATTTAATATCATACCTTTCCTATGTAGAAAACACAATCCATGTCTGACTAATTAAATTCGTGAAACAGGAAAGAGAAAAACATCAAAACCATATGAAAAAAAAAAAAAAGCTGAGTTAATCATCTCATCAGAATCTGTAGAAATGCAGAAAATGGAATTCTTAGAGTAGACTTTCCTGGTAAACTGTAAGTGGCACATTCAATATTTAATTTTGCTGCCTTGGCAAGAGGGTTCAATTGTACTACTTCTGAGTGCTATATCTGGAATGTTGCTAATACACATTAGTTAAAATTCTATTCCTTTCCCAACAAATTTACCCATTCCAGGTTGCTGTTCTTCCTTTCTGCTGTACAAAGGCAGCATATGGTTAACTGTGTTAAACGAATTTTTACATTTGATTTCTCTCCTTTTTCTTTGTAACAATGTGTGATTTTATCCACGATAATTGCAATACAAAAAAGGACTAACTGGTTAAACTGCAGTTCATAGTAGAATTTTTTGGGGTTGCTATATTAATAATCTAGCTTTGGAAGATACTGCTTGGTGCTTTCTTCTTGTGGATGATTCTTCAATCTAGTTTTCAGATGAATAGCAGTGCATATTTCTAGACCATGAATTTACATAGTGAACGGATATTTCATTCCTAGCACATACACACTTTTTTGTTCAGCATAGAGATAGAGAATCTTTGGAGAGAAACTCAGAGAACATGAAATAAGAACACCTATAAGGTTATTGACTAATTTTTTAATGTTTGCTTATATGTTTTCTGCATAAAAATAACTGGAAGCCAAATACTTAAGGGATTATTAGCAGTGGACTATCATTAACAGTGATTGGAATTAGCTAATACTATTACTACACAGCCCATAATCTGCAAGCTATCAGCAGTGAGGCACCGCAGCTAAGCTTACAAAACTGAACCCCACACGTAAATTAATCAAGCGGATGAAATTGTTTCATGCAGCTGGATAAGAAACACATTTCCTGAAAAACACTCCCTTTTTATTTCTAATTACCTATGAAATAAGCAATTGTGAAGAGCAGATATTTTTTCCCAAGGCAAAAGTCATTGTTAGAGCTGGGGAAGGAAATGTCTCATACCTTCCAACCAGTCTGTTGATTTGAAAGTGCGTTTACTGTAGAATGCACCAGGTAGTCAAAACAAGGAAATAAATAAAAATATCACTGAGCTTTCTTAAAGGATAAATCAAGGGATCAATATAGGTGCAGATTTAGAAGTTGTGCTGTGCTGCCATTGTGTGTTCTCCAACCCAAACCATAGTAAACTTCCAGTTTTAGTAGGTGATGAGGAAGCAGGTCCTTAATTTTGGCTTTGACTTCCTCTAGGGCAGCAAACTGCTTTGGGAATTGCCAGCTCCACGGCTGTGCATGGCCTTGGTATACAGACCTTCTTTGAAAGAAGGGCAGTATCTTCTTGTTCCTTTATGTTGCCAAACCTGACAATTTTAAAGTATAGGCTGGGAAATAGCCACCACAATTACATTTTCTATTGGCAGCATTCACTATACCAGGGTTTTTAGATAAGCAACTACCTTGAGAAGAGTAATTCCACTCCATAAACAGATGAGCAGAAAACTCTACCAAGTGTGAATTTGTGTGAATCCACATCAAACAAATGAAGGTAAAAATGCTTCCAAATTGTGGTGTTTGAGGTTCTTCAGGGGTTCAGATTGTTTGAAGTGGTGAGATAAGCATAGCTGAAAAATCCAGCTCATGAACTGTAGCCCATCACAAAAATCCTACCACACAGCACAGGAAAAGCTCTATGAAAGCCATAAATTAATCTCTCTGTGGTGTTTGTTTTCTTTTTTTCTTTTTTTTTGAGATAAGACACTAATTGTCTCAAAAGGCAAACAAAATTGATTGTAATCAATATATATAAAAGCATATTAAAATCACTCCCTTTGGGTATGCTCGAAGGCAACCTGCTTTAAGAGGTCAGGTAAACGGACAGCCTGCTCTTGGTAGTCTCAGCCTGCTCTGCTGCATGGCTGGTGGAGCACTGCTGGATGCTATCAGACCCACAGGAAGAGCAGCCCTGATGTCTTCAGCAGAAGTTTGCCTGAGATAAAACGTAGATAGTGACCTTTTCTTCTTTGAAGTCCCCAGACACATGGTTGATTAGTATTAGCCTCATGCTAATACAGGAAGCCTCACACAGCCAAATCCTTTAAATACTGATCTTAAAAAGTATTCCTCAGTATCTCTTGAGGTGAGTATCTCTGCTGTGTAACAGGGCCATTGAAAGAGCTATGTAAAAACCATTAGAAACGTGGCTTATTGAGTGGTTCTTTTCTGTATTTGCAGCAGGCAGACTCTAACAGGCCGTGTGTTTCTCTTACAGTGTGGTTTACCCAAATGGCTTCCAATCTGAGTACTCCGTCATCGCAGCCTTTGAGGTTGTGAAAGGCAATCCGCAACTTGGGTGGGATTTATGGCCAGTCAGCAACTCTTACAGGAAAGACCATGTCAGCATTCATGTCCTGAATGATGGGCAACCTCTGGGTCTTTTTTATACCACACCAGATTAAACGTTTATGCTCAGGATAGTCAAGAGTGTGAGCAAAGCTTTTGAGTGTTCTTGGCACAAGATAGTTCTGAGCAAGAAAGAAAACGCAAAATCAGTGCTTAATTGTTAGAAGGTTCGTTCTATCCCAGTAAGTGAGGAGGACAGCACTTGCAGAAATGAGTATTTTGCCACTGAAACCACTGAAGCATATGAGTCTTCTGGTTTGGTAGGTGACTCAGTCTCTTTTTGCTGACTCCTGATATGCACTGATGAGCATGATGCTGACTGGCTTGACCAGTGATCCTCACTGATGCGATACACTAGTGAGTTATTTTTTCTCAGAGTTTGTTCACCTTTTTTTTGCTAAATAAGTTTTTTTGCAAGTGCATGTTTTTCTGCCACCCTGATGTGAATTGCTCCTTGTGTAATCTCTTAAGGAATGTCTTCCCATTACAGTCAGTATACTTTGAGGGGGATGGGGAGGTGTGTTGTTTTTAAGTCTGCCAAAAGCATTCTTGGTTTCCTCAAGTATTATTTCATCTGCAGTACTGACAGGGCCAAAACTATCAAGGTTTGAGCTTGGTTTTATCTTAATTCCCTTTTTCTCCCCTCTTTAATGTACATGTGTCTGTGAACGAGATCCCTGGCGGTGTTCAAGGCCAGGTTGGACAGAGCTTTGGGTGACATGGGTTAGTGGGACGTGTCCCTGCCCATGGCAGGGGGGTTGGGACTAGATGATCTTCATGTCCTTTCCAACCCTAACTATTCTATGATTCTATGTTTTTCTCTTTTACAGGGGACTTTAAACACTCTTGAGGCAGATTTTTTTTTTTTTAATTCTCCCTTATGTATCTTACAGAAACAAGAAAAAAAACCCAAACCCCTGCTTTTTAAAGGCAGAAGAATTGAGCTTTTTACTGTGGGTAACTTGTTTTTCTTCTTTCTTATTATGTCATCATCTCCCTTAAGAGCTATTTACTAGTCTGTATTTTTTCTCGTAATTGGAATTGAACAGTATTATTTAACCAACACCCCCCTCTGGTGGTGATCATGGGGGTGGAAAAAGGAGGGAAGTTTTCATGCTTGCTTGACCGGCCACACTACCATGTGTAGCAGTGTCATGCTTTCTGTATGTGAGTGAAGTGTTGTGGCTACAAACCAACCCTAGCGTTTGTAAGAGTTAACTGTGTTAATATTTTTTGTAGATCGTAAATAGAAGAAAATATGAGGGAGAGAATGATAGGTGCTGTACTGTACTTGTAGTGCAGAGAGTGTTATTCCTGATAAAGCTGCAGATGGTGAATATTTGACCTAAAATTTTCAATTGCAAAGGAAAATGAATTTATTGGTGAAAAAAAAATGCAATTGGCAGAGATGTAATTGCCTTCAAGCAAGCATTTGATTAGAAGACTCCGCAGGTTCTTCAAAGGACATTTTGGTTTGCTTGACTGGTGTATTTGTTTACTAATTAGTGTCATATGTGCGCAGTTAAAAGCAATTCTTTTCCGTGTCTCTTAGATAGTCTTACAGTAACTTTAAATACACTGTAATGCTAAAAGTCCTGCTTGGAAGACTGCTGGGAGCTTCCCGATAGAGTCAGGCTTTGCCCTCTTCCCAGCACTGTGAACTTCCTCTCATAATTGCTTTCACTGATGATTACTTAATATGAGCTTTCTGGTTCCCTCTAATTCTCTGTGTTGTCTAAGAACGCGCAGCTTCTTTATTGACCATACAGCTGAAATGAGATTATAGGCAGAAAGAACAAACTTTAGGCTCCATCCAGCATATAAAGCAACCGCATTTAGAAACTGAGATGGTTTTTGTAAAAATGAAGTGTCTGATATTCATAGTGTGTGCTGCCTGTGGAAGGGGTTCAGAAGAAGATCATTAGTGAGGGACAGAACAGAGCTCTGCCTGTGAGCCAGCCTGGTGCTGCATAGATCTGCTCCTGGGGGATGTGCATGGTGCCCAGCCAGCAGTCATAGAGGAGGTCCTGCTTGATGTGGAAACTACAGGAGCCCCATAATATTTATGCAGTTGCACATGCAGTGTCTGCCAAAAGGTAGCTCTGCCATAGGACTTTATAGCCTTTCTAACCCACTCTGAGAAGAACCATTGCAGTTCCTCACACATTGAAATCATAACCAATGCCAGGACAAAGTTCCGTTCCCGAGAGCTGCTAGTTGAAATCCCAGCTAGCTGCCTGCACTTGGCACAACTGGGGTTGCTTTTCTCTCCACCTCCCTCTGTCTCCTCCCTGCCCGCCCAGGCTTTGTCCTGGAAATCTTCTTCCCAGAGGCAAGGGAAGAAAAGTCCTGCCAGCTCTCCACTGCTTGCTCCTCCCCTGCCTGCAGAGTCTCTGAAACTCATGTGCCAGCAAATTTGTCTTTGGACAGAAATCAGGACTCAGAAAACACATCGCATGTCTTCGTTGCCAGCATGGAGGAATTGTTGAACTCAATGTCACCAGAAAACGTCATGCCAGGTTGCCATGTGAAGACAAGGAGCACAAGGCAAAGGTAACATTTTAACACAACTTGTAGTCCCTGAGGAGCCTTTCATGCCCACGTGGAAGTGCTGCTGATTCTCCTCCTTACCCTGTTTTCTTTTAACACAGCTATCAAAGGCAAAATGGACAGTCTGACAGAGTTATAAATACAGTATCATTATACTTCAGTTTTGATACTAAAACTTTGGTTTAATATCATCCTTCTGTTATCAAGACTGCTCTGAAGTGAGTAGGGTGGGAAGCAGAGCAGCAATGCCATGATGCAGGCACTTTCCTCCATTTGTGCTGGGCTCTGGTAACAGTACAGTTTTTCTGCAGCCTTTAAGAATGAAAATGTGGTGGTCAGCACAACTTCTCGGTAGCCTGCATACTGTAATCCCACAGCAAACTACAGACAGTATCTCACACCTCTCCCCTCTGGTCGTGGAAAAGCACGCACACTTTAGAAACTTGGACTTGTGTGGGACTTGTTTAGCATCCCTCTGTGGGGAGCGTGCAAGGGCCATGGCCTGTTGAGGGCTGCTGCTATGACACTTGAGATTGTAACCATTCATTAAGATGACATACACTTAAGATTCTCTGGGAGAAACAGGGAGAATAAAGCCCCAAGCTGAAGTACATGGAGGAAGCTGGGAGGTTTTAATCACTGCTGTCATAGCAGGCTCTGGCCTGTTACATGACTTCATCTGTGCTGTGCCATTGCATTTTGTACATGTGAGATGGGAAGGTTTCTCAAGCTTATCTGTCAGTCTTGCCAAATGCCTGAACTAGGAATGCTGGTTTCTCAGCCTGAGTGTTACCTTGGATATAGGCTGTTGTGGGGATCACTACTGAGGTTGGTAACAGCAGGATCTTCTTCTTATACATACCTCCATGTCCTCTAGGACTGTGCTGATCAACAGGGTAAAATTTAAGCATCTTCTGCCTCAGCATGAAACTGGGAGGTGAATGGAAAATGCTGTGTTTCAGGGCATTTAAAAATATTCAACAACAATAAATTCACTAAACATGAAACAATGCAGTTATCTTTTGTTAGTGGAGTTCTAGGTGACCAAGGGAAAAATGGAATTGTCAGATTTCTGACACAATTGTATGATTTTAGTAGAATTTTGTTTTCATAGGTCTCAGATTAACTTTTCTTTCCATTTTCTGAATAAAGACAACATTATTTTTCTTCAGGAAATAGTTGTTGTTGAAGGTGAGGAAGCTCTGAGAAGGTGTTCTGGGTTCAACAGTAGCAGTCATTTTTCTCCTTCTTAGTAGCTGGTACAGTGCTGTCTTTTTGACTTTTGGCCTGGGAACAGCACTGACAACAC
>JAOEHX010025401.1:0-14095 GCA_025448015.1 Bolborhynchus lineola | reverse complement strand
AAAAAAAAAAAAGAAACACAGCTCTGCACCAACAACCAAGAAGGAGAAAAATGACTGCTACTGCTGAACCCAGGACATGTTCTTTCATTTTTTTCCCTACAGATGCCTTTTAATGCAGCCACTTCACCAGTAGACAGTAAACGATGTCCTTAATGGAGTAATTTTGATTATTTTTCTAGATCAGTAATCTATTTTAAATGGCATTTGTCAGACTCATATGCCACCACCTATTTGTCCTGTAACAGGAAAAAGAGAGAAATAGTAAGTAAACAGGTGGACACATCAAGTTAGTCAAGCTCCATTTATTTGTTCCACAAGGGAAAGTGAAGCTTTTTACTGTCATCATGAACATCTAGCTGGAATAAAAAGCCACTGGGCTCACACTGCCCATTGAAAATAGGTGCCAGGCAAATCCTGATATGAATGCAACCATTGTATAGATTTACATGTGGTATACAGTGCCTGTGCTGCAGTAAATTCTAAAATGGAAAGTTACTGCTCGAAGATCTCAGTCAAGTCCCTGTAGATCTTAAACTACTGGGATCTGCCACAGATCCTTATCCATGTGCTTTCTAAATGGTTTAGTGCTTCTTTACACCATGAAACCATGTCACTATGCTTTTGCTATCAAATCAACTCTTCCAAACCTCACTTTTCTCTTGCATGACATGTGTGCTACTTAGACATTGCTGTTGAAACATCCTTAACACTACAGTATTTCATATATGTGTATAGTTTCTAGGCAACAAATTCCTATTACCTTTGAGGGCAATTAGTTTTGTTTTGTTTTTTTCAGATATATTCTTCTGAAATACCAAAACCAGATTTATTTAGCTTAATATGGAAATAATATATTCAAGGTAATTAAATATGGTTAAAATACAATGATTTTTTGAAATGGAAATATTTCAAAATAGTGAATACTGTTCAAAGTATTGTTTGTGCTCTGCAAGGAGCAAAACAAAATTTCAAAACCTTAGAAGGTATTTAAAACTTCAGCAAGTAAAAATTCCTTAAAACATCATCTGTAGCTCTTGGAACAAAATGCAGATGACCCATGACAGTCACACACATCCTTTGCATACACTCATCGTGTCTCTAGTAAAACTTGGGCAGTCTTCCTCTTGTGTCCTGCTATGTGTGGGCAGCAGCAAGAATAGCTCCTAAAAAATACACTAAAGAGGGAGTTTTATCATCAGGATGAGTTAAAGGTTTTGACTAAATGAATTACATTGCTGAAAGAAGCTTCAAACTGTACATCATCAAAACTATTTATTTGGCAGTTTTAAGTCATCATACGTGGCAAAGTGCAGCTCTCCAGGATAGCTTTAGCTATTTCCACAAAATGTCTTTCCTTTGCAAAAATATATTTTGCTTGACAGCTAAAGCTCCCAGACAAAGACACTGGTGAAGAAACATGACTATGCAGAACAGTGGAGGTGTCTAAAAGTGAAGAGAGAAGAATGTACTTCTGTACATCTGACGAGAATGTTATTAAGCAGGCTTCTCTTCAGATACTTGGAGTTACACCAGCACCTTGTTGCTCATGACCTTAGCACTCTTATACTGTGTTTCAAGTTAAACATTCCTGAAAATATCAGATCGATAAGGCTGAAAACTGAAATACCTCATGCATTCATAGGCTACAAGGAGTCAGAGAAAGGCAGTTCAGAAGGAAATATGATGTGGTGTAACCAAAGCTCCTGTACCTCCTGGATGCTTGAAAGTGTCTTGGAGAAAACTAAACCAAACTCAGTAAATTTGTCCTAATGACACGTTTTCTACTCAAAAGATCATTGGTTCACTATTGTAAAGTAGAATACCAGCTCATGATTTTCTGTATTCTATAGTGACTAATTCACAGGCAGCACCTGTACCAGAATGAAACAGGAAGTTCCTTCAGAAACAGGAACTGAGATCACCTGGAGCCTATCTAACACAAGGCTGTAGACCTCATTTATTAGGTGAAAAATGCTTCACCCTGCTTTTTTTCCAGTTATAGCATTCAGAAAACATTCTGATACTGATACAAAGGTAATGTTGACAAAAACTGCATGATGTTGCATAGAGGACAGGAGACATCAAGTTACTAGCAACTTCTGCTTCAACTAGGAATGAACTAAGATATGCTTACATGACACTAGAAGGTGGCATACGCTCTAGATAGAGAGGAGGGGATAAAAATGCAGAAGCAGAATGTCACTGCTGTTAAGGAATATGCTTGATACTCCTCAGATATATGATTTCTTGATTACAGAAAGATTTCCACAACACAGTAGCCTACTGCATTTTGTGTCTGCTAACTTAAATATGTTGATATAAAAGAGACAAAAAATGGAATGCAGAGTCACATCTGCCAAAGGTTATTCTATCTAGCCAGTAAACTATTTTAACCCCTTCTATTGTTGCTCAGCATGCTAAAATACTGCTCACATCATCTTTATCATTTATATCCCTGAACTGCAGAAGCATCCAGGTGACACTGGAAAACAGCACAATTAGCTGGTGAAGATAAGTCATAGATGGCATCTATGCCACTACTGTCATTTGGCAGCCCTGAAGGAATTAAATGGATGTCCTCTGGAACGGGTGGCCACTGTCTTATGTTAAGTTACTGTTATTATTATGACTGTGCCAGAAAAATAGTCCTTGGGTACAGTCTTCCGTTTTTTTTTCTCCTGCCACTCTTTTAATGGCAGATGTGTAAGTGTAGTCAGCAGGTAGGATGAGGACCAGGAATCTTCATTTTTTTGTCCCTCAGGCAACACAGAGTAAGTCAAAGAATTGAGATAAACAGAAATGTGAACTATTGGTGAATACACTTCCACCTTTCTGGTCAGCAATAATCTTTCTGCATGTGTCATAAAGTTATGAATTCATCAGTGATGTCCAAAACCTCATCCAGTGAAGAATTACTGAATGCATAAAATTCTAGTATTACGTGTGTAGAAATTAAGTATGTACTTGCGTACACTCAGCTCAGTTCAGAAAAAAACCCCATATTGAAGAATAACTGCATATATTACCATGTTTTTATCTTTTGCATTTTTTTAATTGAGAAAAAATAAAAAAGGACCTAATACTCCCTAGATTTTATTCCAGTTGTGGGACTCAGGAATCCTGTGGAAACCCTACAATTTGCTGTAAGTACTTCATATTGTCTTATGTTGCAAAGCCATTGATCTTTGTCCAAATGTATTTGTATTCCAAGCTTCAGTCACTCTTCTGATTCAGCTTAGGATAGCCAACCTAACAGAGAACATATATGTGATTTATAACATTATGATAAAGATATCTAGGGGACATAAAGGGTATCTGAAAGTCTTTTTACAACAAACTGTGTGTTTGAAGGAGCGTATTTTTAGCTTCTGAAAATCAGCGCTTCTCTCTAAACCCAGTGGAAGTATGTTCATGGATCTGCTCAAACCCTAACTTCAGCAAAATAAGCTATCAGTTAGAATTTGTTGTGCTGTCTTAGGGCTCATGGCATAGATGAGACCTCAAGAAGACCAGTTACCCGGTTCTGCTATTTTTCTGGGTTTGACTTTTAACAATTTCCTTCTTTTCCAAGAACCTTCGTGCTTGACTTTTGTTTATCCTGTCATATTACACTGAGAATTGCCTCTGATCAGACAGGTTGGACAGTGCATCGATGTTCCAACTGGGGAGGAAAGAACCCAAGTTCTTTTTCTGCATTCACGCCTTTTATGATAATGTGTGTGCCCGTTATGATAACTGTGTGTGTCTGCAATGTGGAAAGAGCTGAAGAAGAAGAAAGGGAGCATTTAATGAGTACAGAGGTATAAGATGATATCTCTTTTAACAAATAATAGAATAATAATGGATCTGATCCATAATAAAAGAAAGAACATCAGTGCCTTTATGTGTTTAATTCAACACATCAGTTCATATTAGATTAGTCCCAAGATAAAGGAGAGAGGAATGGTGTATCTGAATCAGCTGATATTAGTGATGTTGGTATAATACCATTTACCATGACAAACTTCACAGTAGTAGTACTAATGCTTTCTTCTGTTAGCTAGTTTAATTTAATCTAATGTATGACTGGGACCTTGACCATCAGAAAAGAAAAAAAAAAGTAAAAAACCAAAAAAGTGGACTTTTAACAAAAAAACAGAGCTTAGACTCTATGGTTTCCAAATACTTGTAATTTTATTATAACATCCAGTGATGGACATTAGCAGTTGGGTGTCAGACTTGACTTATAACCTTAATTTCACAAGACTTTAATGATATCAATACTGGCAATGTACAAGCAAACAAATGTGGCTTTTCTTAACTATTGTTAGAATTTAATAATTTAACAGAAGACAATAAAACAATTATTTCCTTTAAAAATTAAATTCTATCCATATCCATCACTAAGGAGCTCTACTTTTTTATTATTAATGCTTTCCTTTAGCTTTTCAAAATGTCAGCTTTATCTATAGCCTTTGATCAAAGGTTTTGCAGTTTTATTTCTGAGAAAGTCCAAATAAAAGGGAGCAAAGCAAGATACAGGAACAGGTAAGGAAGAAATAGATACATTCCACCAAGTCTAATATACAGTGCTGTGTTTATTACATTAATTATAAGCAAAAATGTCTTTATTAACATTATTAACACTCTGTAGAAAAAATACTCTGACAGGGATATTTTACCAAAGTCCTTTGAGAAATGAAGTTTATGAGTTCATTCTTTTCTTATTAGTCCATCTGGCACTTCTGCTCCCCAGTGATATTGAGCACATTTTCCAGTTTCAACCAAATTCATGAAAGTACTGAAAGATGTTAAATTACAATTGTGAAAAAAACACAGGCAAATTGAGACAAGGCAGCCTCTTTCTGTATCAGCTGCACAGACCTGGCAACAAAAGGTGCACAAAAGGGAACAAAATCCTATGAGTGCCTCAACAAAGTTAAAGCTTTAACAGCTTTTATTATGGCTGCCATTACTATGGAAAAGATATGAGATATCATAGACCGCAAAGACAAAGACAGAGACAGATCTAGGCAGTGCTGGTGAGAAAACGCGCTGAGAGGGGAATGAAATTCAGGTCAATGGGTCAAAGGATATATTTTCACAGCTCTTTTTGCTTCTCCCTGGTGATTTGAATTATGTAGGTGTAAATTAAAAAGCAGAACCCAATGACATCATGATTCCTATTCAGAACAATCTGATGCCTTTGAGATTTTTACCATTCAGGTGGAATCAGGTATTTCTGTTTAATTTTAATGAATTTAGAAAACAAGCTGCACTACAGAAAGCAATGTACTAAGGTCATATACTCTAATTTTACTCAGCTAATTAAAGCAGCACGAATGAAATGATCAAATGAAGGTCATAATTAAGGTTCTATCAATAAATCAATGGGATTTAAAGTGTTCATTCATCAGAATAATACAGAAGCTTGAATGTTAAATTTTCATTTTAGTACTCCAGATATTGTTCAGTTTTAGCCTTTTCTTCTTCAGAGTCCTTGGCTTCTATTTGCCTGAGACTCAAAGTTTGTTTGGTCCTAATTGGTGTCTGCCCAATGAAGGGTCATATGCTAAAAATAAACCATTTTGAAGTCTAATGAAGTTTGGAAGTCTAAGCAGAAAAGAACAACCAAAAATGTAAATTGGTCTGTAGCCATGTAAAGTCAGTAGATGCCTTGAGATCGTCTTTGTCCTGAGAAAAAATGTAAGCAGATTTGACATGATTGTACTTAAGGCTTTTGTTTTCCGTGTACATCCAGCACCACATTGATTGTTCATGTAACGTATCAATATATCAAAAGTATGCACACATTATAAGCTACATTCAATGTATATATTGTATGTACTGAATACGAAGACCTAGGCATGTGCACAATATCAGGATTGACAGCCTAAAATGATTTCCCGTCTTTTAATATTAAAGTCATCTAAAGGTAAGTAGGCAACTCTCTTTTTATTTTTAATGGAAATTAACAGTGATGTCACTTTTTTCCATGAAGCATCTTCGTAAAAACTTCAGACTAAAAAATTATGGATAAGGTTGTGACACACTAAGTCTGACAAGACTAAAAGCACAACTTTCAAATAAATTCAGTCTCAGTTAAGCTAAGAAGTAGAATTATATGATTTAAGTGGAAATGCTCTATGATGCTTATATGATTTAAGAGGAAATGCTCTCTGCTGAATGTAGGGCACGGTAGCAAAAGGACTGAGAAACTCACTGAGTTAAAAATTAGGCAAAGGAAGAAATATTTTGTTATTACCTTCTTTGTGACCCAGCCACCTTTCAAAATGTAGCAGTTATATTTGCTCTTAAAGGTGAAAACTGCAGAAAAGATAAGTGGGCAGGGATCAGCATGTTTTGTTGTGTATGTTCATGTATGTGTTTTACTTAGTTGACTTTGGTTTGCTTTTCTATCTCATTCTGTTCAAATCAAGCATACAGACTTGATTTTTTCTTCTTAAAAATGTCAAGAATAGATTTCTGAAAAAGAAACCATGAAAAGAATGGGCTTTGTCTCTTATTCTCAACTAGTCCTTTTGTATACAAAACCTGCAAGAATGTTGAATTAGCTAAAGTCCTTTCTCTAAATTTATACACAGCTACTTTGCAAATTCATCCTCTTTATTACATCTTTTTTATTAGATAAATGTTCCATGCATTTAGTAGTAACATTCTTACAGGCCAAAACCCATCATTCGCAAAATATACTTAGCTTATTCATTTTGTTTCGTAATGCACAGAAGAAACTGCAACATTGAAGAAAACATCACATTTTCTGCAGTGAGTTGATGTTTGAAGATTGCTGGTGAAATTGCATGAGGGGATTACTTAATGTTTTAATTTTTCTTAAACCCTGGGAATTTTGTTCATAAATTGAAAGTTATTTGAATACAAGAAAGAATCCCTGCATAGAAATGAGCCATTCAATCACTTCTACAGCATACAACCCATAGATATGTGTGGGTCATATGGATAATAGAAAGATCCCGCCTAAATGGTTTGCACCAGCAGAAACAAAAACCCAGGCTAAACCATTATTAAGATATAAATAGGCTTGTAAACAATTTAATTGCATAAAAGAGTTGGTTTCCTTGGGACTACAGCAATTTGCATAATGAACTGCAGTAGTAGCCCTACAATATTGTGTGCTAACTGACATCAAGTGAGATTGTCAACTTTTGCAATGCTAGACAGAATTTGCTTGCAATCCTTTATTCAGGAAAGTCTCTTTTAGACAGAAAAATGTGTGTGAGGGGGAGTTTTTCTACACATTATTTTTTAGGATTTCATCCAACACAGTCTTTTTTATAAGCACTAGTAAAAACCATGTTTCTTTCAAGTAGTATCTTGATGAGAATGATTATCTGTCTTGTTAGAACTCAGATTTCATAAAGAACCTCTCAGTCTATCATGTCTTTTTTCTTCCTTACTGTCCTGAAACAATGGCTTAAACCTGAAGATTTCCCTTTTTATGAGCATCATCTCCTTTAAACACTATTTTCTTTGCATTTAGAACTTTGGCTTTGCTCTGTTCCAGGGAGCTGATATTTTTCCATTATTCAGTTGTCTAAACATAATCATCTAGCACCACTTTGGATAACCCTAGGACAATCAAGTTATCTGAATGCGATTTGAAGATAAGGTTGCAGAATTGGAAGGGACCTCAGGAAGTGTCTAGCCTGCTCCCGTGATCAAAAACAGGTCAACCATGACTTCGGACCAGGTTGTTTAAAGCTTTATCCAGTCTGATCTTGAAAACCTCAAAAGATGTAGATATTCTCTGGGCAACCTGTTACACTGCTTCATTGTGGCTCAGATCTGCACAGTGTTTGAAGGAGCAGCAGCAAGCCAGACAAGTTAGATTCTATATTATAAAACCATGAGATGGACTTAAAATATCTCAAATTGTGCATGACGAAGTCACTACAGTGCTGGTGATGGAGATTTCAACTAATGGCAAAAGAGGAATTGAGTTGCAATTGTAATGCATTGTAATGCACTGAGTGCATTGTAATGTACAAAGAACAATCAGAATACTACCAGATTCTCTTTATTCATTGACTAAAGTTTTCAATGAGTTTGGAAGATGCACAAGTATGACAACATTTTAGAAGAAACCCGTTCATTTCCATAATGTATTTGGGAAGGCTTTCCTTTCTGGTGGTCATGCTTCTTGTAAAGTAGCCCAAAGAGGTGGCTGCCTTATTTACAGTGAGAATGCACCTCTGGGTCACCATCACCCTTCTTCTGCAGGACACTGCTCAGCAAGTCACTTCCTGTTCAATGCTGATGCCTGTGGTTACTCCGAAGTGCAGAACTTTGAACTTCTGCTGACTGAACTTCAATTCTGAGCTTCACTGAAGTTTTAATGGCATCTTGTCATTTTTACCACTATATGCAATATATACAACTCTCTGAGAAGTAATGCTGTGGCAACATCTGCATGTTAATTCGAATTTTAGCTTCTTGAAGAAAGCACAACAATGGCGTATCAACATCATGAATCATAAGGCAAGATTGGTCAGGAGGAGACAAATTTGCTAATTATAGAGAGAATTCTTGAAGCAGTGTTATCCATAGTACAAATAGACATTCTTAAGCAGACAAGAGACTATGCATAGATGTCCTTGTCCACATCTAGAGATGGCTGTTCAAGTAATCTTTCACCAGCAGACTTAATTGCAAAAGTTGCATCTTCCAGATACTGGAATTTAGATAATTTTAGGTTAACTTTATGAAACACTAACAGTAAATTAAAAAACAAAAAATATTGATCAATGTTGATATTAGATTAGTAAAGACACAGTTGCATAAATTTATTGATATAATAAACTGAAAGCTTAAATTTTCAAGTTAGGCTGAAAATAATCATGAGTCTTCAGTTTGGAGGAGTTACTTATTGATGGATTGATTTTTAATTCCAGAATTAGAATGAGTTAAAAAAGATCCTATCAAGTAAAGATGAATTGCAGATAAAAATGTTAACAGGGTTTTGCAATATTTTTGCCTATTTTTCAGTGCACATCACTGTGCACTTTGGCTAGCCAGAATTATCTGGCTTAAGATTCAGCATGCAGAAATATAATTTCAGCATATGAAAATATACACCAAATATATTATTTTTGCTTCTCTTTGGAAATCACTGTGAACTCTAGATTCCTATATTTCTATCGAAGTATCTCAGCTGGCTGCCTGGCAGAAAAGGGTTTAAAGGGAGGATTAAGGGTAAATCCTTTTCAAATATGTTTTTAAATGTAGCCTTGGGAAACTCATCCCTGACAAAAGACATTTAAGAGTTGCAAGAGATACCAGTAAGTGAATCCCTCACTGCCAATACTTTTGTCTACCTCTTTTACACCAGATGTCCCTTTGTTGAAAAACATTAACTGTGCTTGAATCATTTCTTTGTTAATAGAAAGAGAGTAAAAAGGCCGTTTTAAGTTTTTTTTAGGTCTTTTAATGGCCCTTCATGCTTAGTCTGGAGACTGTTTAGCAAATGTGGTAAACACAGAACTGATGTTACTTACATGTTAAAGGCCAAACTTTCTTAAGATAAGTAAAATATTCACAGCAGATGTATAGACCAACAATTTATTGATGGGGCCGCATGTATTAATTTTAGCAGTTTTGAGGCCAGAAGCACCTAGTAAGGACTTCAGAGATATGACCGTATTAGCACTGTGAATTTCTATTCCACTGCTGTCGTGATTCATGTTATTCAATTTCTCAGAGTGGATAATGTCATTAACACTGAATGTCTTCCAAAGGAACAACAACAAACATATTAAATAAATTCATTTTGAATCTATTTCCCTTCCCTCTGTCAGCCGGTGTGCTTGGTCAGACACTTTGGAAGATTATTTCCTGGACAGAAAAAGAATGAGAAATGTTATTCTGACTAAAATTATGTTGCAGATAATATTTCTGGAGGATTATAAAAGTCATGTTCACAATAGTGGCTGATTGCTGCCTATATTTTCATTACTCTTCCCTATTTTGTTCTATTCATGGTGGCATTGGAAGGAGAATGAAGAATTTCATTTCTGTGTGTCTCTGGATAGTTAGATAACTACTTTTTCAGCCTGCAGAAATCTGCCACCTAGTTCCATGGTCTTTATAAATAGGAAATATCCATTTATACACAACTGCTTTGCTCACTGAAGAGATATGAGCAAGGTTCATGAGAATAAAGTTTCACTTTCCAGTCATGTGTTGCTTACTGGCTACTGCTAAATTAAGTAAGGAGGTTGCTGCTTTCCTTTATCCCCATCTGTTGTTTATTGTGACAAGGAATGGATGTTCCTTCACCAGCATACTGACTGCTGTGATGTCTCCCTGGGCAGGTTCAAGCCTGAGAACTTCACAGGGATATATGTGTTTTCAATAATGATGTCTTCTACCCTTTCACCCTATCAGTACAGAGAATTAGTACTCATCAGGTATGCTGGAAAATCGGAAGGGTCAGTAACCTGATAATGAGATTTCAGTGTTGTTTAGCTTAACTTCCTGGGCCTCAGGAAGTGTCTGAGCTCCAAGACTATCGTGCAATGGTGATAAATGATAAGATTTGGTGGAAACTTTGAGCTACATTTTTTTCAATTTAGGTACAAAGCGTTCGAGTGATTTCAGCTGCAGATATCTAAGTCAGGCATCCAGCCAAAGTTAATCCTATTAACTCTGTATTAATTCAAAATATAGACCAGTGGACTAGCTTATTCTTAGCTCTTTGTTTACCTTCTGGGTGGTTGGGTGTTGTGATCACTCTCCCTTAGGTAAAGGGAACCCTAAAGTTTCTAATAATGAGTTTCAGAGGTGAGAAGAAACATGTTTCAGATGCAACATATGCCTCAGGTTGACCTTTTGCAAGAGGACAATTTCATTCTGTGAGCAATTTTGTTCTGTAATTATTTTTTAGTAACAATTGTTAGATGAAGGGGAAAGGAAATGGCTTGACTACATCTGTCATTTTTTCATAATGTTAAAGCTATTTAAGAAGAAAATTTAAATATCTTCTTCTGTAATCAAAATTATGAAGGAAAGAAAAGCTAAAGGAAAGACTTTTCTCAACATAAAAACATTTAGGAATACAGGAACTTAGAGAAGCTGGCACATTGCTAAGGGTTCTGAGAGCAGGAAAGCATAATTAAAATATTAAAGAAAATAGGAAAAAAATCTAGAACATAGAGGACAAGTTACCAAGGAAACACAATTTTAGCCTTTACCATGTGGAGACACAAACACAGATACACAGCTATATCTGCAGCTCTTTTTACATCCTGCCAAAAGCTAGACTCTTTCAGGACTGATTTCATATACAATAAAGTCAATTTACTTTGCATGAAATGTACTTTGGCATTGTATTAAACAACATCAACACAAAGTCATTAGACTGGGTAAATGAATCAGTTAGCTATTCTACTAAAGTTGGTAATCTTTTATTTCTCTACAGTCAATCCAAACACAGGCATAAATAATTTTTTTCATGGTTGTATCTTCCGTATAACAAATATACTAATAACCAAAGCAAAGTCCTGATGTCTCTGCAGCAAACTGACACAACGGATACTGCATCCATGCATCTGAACTCTCCAGAAGAGGTATCTACATTCAAAGAATTGCACCTGGAATTGTTTGGTGGCATCATGGTGGTTTGGGGCAAAACCATGTCATAGGCTAAACCCTTGACAAAGCAGTGCTAACAAAGCTATGGACAAAGGTGAAACAGTTCTTAGGTCCATGTCCTTGCATTCGTTTGTACAAATGTAGCCTTCATTATAAGCTCAGGCAGCACTTAAGTCTCATTTAAGCACAGTATTATTTGCCTACCTGTTTCAGGAGCCAAGACAACTGGTGACATTTTTCTCTTACTTACACAGCAGAAGTATTCTCAATTACTCTTGAGTACCTAATGGAAATTGATGGTGTCGAGATGCACTTTTGGGAAGATATTCTAATAAAATTAATTCTTGGGACATACCTGTGCTTTTCTGTGAATGGTCAGGGCAGAAGCATGCAGTTGACTGCCTTCTAAGTGCTGGCAATTTCAGGTTTGTTTGCAAAGTAAGTTCAGCATCATGACCTAACTATACTGATTTGCTCTTTTAGTCTCCTCAGCTCAAACACACCAAAGACCATTAATCTGCACTCAGAAATTATAAACACTGTTTCAAAACTACTTGGGGCTCTCCCAGATGTGAATAAGATTGTAGCGTTGCTCATGTAAATACAAATACAGATGTTCTCTCCACTGTGAAAGTCAACACTCATGCACTCATGTCGTTGTATGCTCATTATACTGTGAGTGCATTCAAATAGCTCTGATGGCTTTCTGAGTAATTAAAAATATGTAAGCACATGTGTTATCACCAAGTTCAGATTAATGAAGCCTACTCAATATATGCCATGTTTAGAACTTACAACATAAGAAAAAAATTACACAGCTTTTGGGATGAGGTCAGCTCCAGTCCCACTATCTTGGAGTACCAGCAAGGTTAGATCATATCTTTCTACCATTGCCCATGAATTAAAAAGACACTGAGTGTGCAGATGCCCCCTACTAATGCTAAGCAGGAATTTAAAAGTGAGTATAGAAGTAGGCTTTACCATTGCTTTACAGCACATTTTTACTCATAGAACTGTTTCAGAAATATTAACATTGATAGGAGGTCTGGTTTTGTTCCCCCTAGATTTTCTGTGCAGTATATCATCAAATCATGTTGCACATCACCTTTTCTCAGCTTCTCTTCCAGTGCAGTACTTTATACTTGCCAAGAAGACGTGCATTTCAATTCTTTTTTTATTGCCTGAGAAAGCTATCTGAGACATTTTCAGTGTCAGCTGTTTATTTGTAGTATTTTCCTCTTTCTGTTACAGACAGAACACATCAAGTGAAGAGATTCAATGTGAAAAACTAAGCAACAAAGAGACAAGATAGACCTTCAGAGGTACTGCTTTGATATTTACGATATAGAAAAGGATAGATGACATCTTTAGAAGGATAAATAGCTAGTTTTTCCTAACCACTGTCTACTGACCTGAAATTGTTTCAGCATTTGCTTTTTATAATTAAATAATATTGCCTTACTGTTAAATTTTGAAATATGGTCCATTAAAAATAAAATTCCTGGCCTACAGCAAAGAAATCCAGTTCTGGTATTGCACTGCACAATAGGGACTTTGGCAATAGCTAATTAACTAACAGTAAAACAACTTTCTCTAGTTACTCCTAAAAATTGATTAGCATTAAAGGATGATTACAGAGAAGTCACTGATCCAAGATTTCCTCATTCACAAAGTAATAGGCATGAATTTAGACAGACTTCTAAGGTGGTAGATGAGTTCAAAATGTTATTCTCTGGACAAAAAAGCTGACCTCCTTATCTCTCATTGAGACAGAACACTGACTCAAGAGATTCACAGATTCAGAAGCAGCATTCAAGAAATATATTCTTTATTTTATATAAATAGCTATGTATGAATACCATTTCAAGTGTCAGTAGAATATCCTATAGATCTATTTATGAACTTGGCATACAATTCATAGAATAGTTCAAATGCACAGCTCCACACAATGACCACAAGTTGAAGGTTGTGGTTTTAGTATTTGCTTTACAGCAATACGCTATAATTTATTAATTGATAATTTCAATTTAGCTACTATTAGGTAATGGCAAATCACTAGAGGTTTATAAGGGTTTTCTGCATAAACACAATTTATCACTGGCCTTTAATCTTTACCATACACAGTGGAAAACAAGTTTGGGAATCCTAGTTTCTGGTTTTGTACCATAAAAAAAGGGAATTTTTCTAGATGCAGATGTGATTTCTTGATTTCTTCCTTTTTCAATACCCTATTATAGAATCATAAAATCATAGAATCACAGAACAGTTAGGGTTGGAAAGGACATTATAATCATCAAGTTCCAAGCCCCCTGCCATGGGCAGGGACACCTCACACTAAACCATGCCACCCAAGGCTATGTCCTACCTGGTCTTGAACACTGACAAGGATGGAGCATTCACAACTTCCCTGTGCAACCCATTCCAGTGCCTCACCACCCTCACAGTAAAGAATTTCTTCCTCATATCCAATCTAAACTTCCCCTGTTTA
>JAOEHX010025399.1:0-19690 GCA_025448015.1 Bolborhynchus lineola | reverse complement strand
AACCAAATGCTTCTTTCATTTAAATCCCATTACTGTTATGCAAAATAGCAGTCCTATTTTCAAACATTAAATAACTCAAAACTGCACCAACCACACTCAATTTTCTCTTAGTATCATATCATGTTCCTTGCCCGCTGTTTCAGCATGCTAAGCATAAAGGATTAAATGTCACTGATGCTTGGGAGAAAAAGAAACTCAATTTTGCTTTTCTTTGCTGTTAGTAGTAGAGAGTTTGAAAATACATTTAGTTTTCTCTCCCTGTCAAAAGTTGATTTGTACTGTAAGTGGCCTCTGTTGCAAACATCCTATACTCCCTGTCCCCATGTACATATGTATACATAGCAGTGTACAATTCTTCATTGTGGAGTAGAGATACTAGAATTCGTGTGGCCATCTTCCTGTACAGAACTTGCATCGGTTATCAACATCAAGTAAAATGCAACTGCTCACAAAATGACATGCCGTATTATTGATTTTGTATCTTTAAATATAGTTTCCATTTTATTTATTTCTGTTAACATATCTAGTTTTGTGCTGTTATTTAGCATTCAGTAAGTAATGTATAGATGTGATTTGATTGACAATATGTATTTACTTTAACTTGTATTTCAAAGCATTACTTACTCATTTAGATTATATATTGTGCAATTGTAGATGGCCTCTTACTAATGTAAAATGATTTGTAGTGGAAACATTTATATTTTTATAATAAACATAATGAAAGTATTTTTTACATACTGGAATACTGAGGTGATTGCTTGGAGGACAAAGTAAATTTATTTGATTAGAGAGGTGTGATAAAATTGTAATGAAATATGGATAAATTCTGAGTGTTAAAGCATGGGTCAGAGTGATAGCTAGATATTACCTATATAATCTATTAAGAGAAACAAGTAGTGCAGGTTTTATCTAGACAGGCCGCCTTTTGTGCTAAACTGATTTACACCAGTCAAAGACTTTGCTTTCTCCATGGATGTGGGAAAATATCATCTACTACAGCCTGCCTATGGGATATTGAAAAGCTGTCATTTATTTTAGTTATTGAGTATTTCCAAACTTTTGCTTTATTTCCTCCCTTGCCAGTGAACCTCTTTTCATCTTATTACTATGTTGAATCCAGTATAAGATGTACTTTTCAGCAAAATAAAAGAAGCCCACCGCTTACTGTAATTTAACCCCATGAACATGTCTTGCCTCTGAGTATCTGTATTAGGTAATATTTTGTTCCTGTTTTGTTATGTCCCTATCAAGCTGTTTCTGTATGCTTTACTGAAGTACAGTGTCTGAAAATGCCAACATACAACTCAAGTTTGCATCTCAGGAATTATCTTCCTAGAACAATAGGAGTGGTTTGAATGTTCACCAGTTACTTGAGGAGTAAAGTTACAGGATTTTTCTGTACCATAAATGATTTTGCATGCTTTTGTGTATTACTGTGCTTACTGGTGCAAAACAATGAATGATAATCCTGTCCTGGAGTCTGTAAGTAGATAAACTTTACGGCCATGCATGTAGCGTAGATTTTCTTGGGGGGAATCAGTAAAAGAGCCACCCAGAATGGAGTTAACTTTAAATGACAGCAGCTGGACTGAAACCCACTTTACCTTAGCAACACCACTATGCCTCATGGTGTGCTGTAGTGGGCACCTATGGTGTCATTTTAACTTCTAATGAGCGGGTTTTGATGCTATACCTGAATGATAGGGAAGCAGCTGAGTTTGTGTAATCAAGGCAGCATGCATACTATTTTCTTTGTGAGCAGGTTTCACTTCAGCAGTTGTTACACTGACTTGCAGCTATCCCTTTAGCCTTACTATTACGTTGTATTTGCTTTATATCCCAAAGGGCATGGTGGATAGTAATTCTCGTACAGTTGTTGCATTTATTGGGAAATGGCAAAATAACATTGTACCGGTACAACTGTATTCTACAGCCAGACCTGGAACAGCAGTAGAATGCATCCACATGAAGCAACTGCCTTGCTAGCCCATGACCATGTCTCAGCTCAAGTGTGGAGGCATAAATTGATGACAATGCATTTCACAAATGAGGATATGCCCTTTTTTTAGCAATGTCCAAGTGACATTTTTCCCCTTGGCATTTGTTTTTAAGGATGATGCCCAGACATAGAAATCTATACCAGTAAAAGTCTAAGCAGTGCCAAGTATAATCAGAAAATTACTTCTGCTGTCTCACATAAGTCCTGTTAATTCAGACAAATACCCATACTATGGTCTTCACTTCATTTTCTAACCCACTATAATTCCTCAGATCCTTTCCAAACTATCACTGCCTGGTCAGTAATTCTCCTTTTGTGTGTTCCTTTGTTAGTCCTCAGTCTACTTCTTCGTGTATTTCTTAGTGTATTTGTCTTTCCTAATATAAACTATCCTGGAACTGTTTCTCTCAGCATTGATTCATTCACACATACAAACATGCACATGCTCATCATCAGGTTCCTAACGCAAGTGGTGGCCAGCATGAAACATGAAGGACAGCCTTCTCTTGGCTTTTTTTCAGATGGCCAGAGAACTTCTGAGAAATGAGTATTCGGTGCGCAGGAGTTTTCAGCTCACTCTCCTTTCACATTACAATGATTTCATAATAGCCCATATTTCCCCTGTTAGCTCATAAGAATGTCATGTGGGACAGCCCCAGAAGTCTTACTAAAGACAAGATAAATCACATCTACTACTTTTTAGATTATCCTGTCACAGAAATAAATTAGATGAGTTTGACATGATTTGTTTATTCTTGACAAATCTTAGTTGGTTTCTTAAGACCTTGTAATCCTCCAGCTGCTTAGAAATGTATTGTGTGATGTATATATGTCTCTCTCTTTCTGGGTTTTTGAGGTTAGCGTACCTAGTCTGTAATTGCCTGGCTCTGCTTTTCTTCCTTTCTTAAAGCTCAGGATGATCTTTGCTCTTCTCCACTTGCCTGGACTCCATGACTTCTCCAAGAGAATAGCCAGTGTCTACATTTGGATTAGTCCTTTAAGTTGCTATAGTAAATCTCACAGACTCTGCAAACCTGAATGTATTGCTCACTTGTTCTGAATCCCAGGATTCCTAATTGTAAAATAAAATATCAGAAAGCTGTTGGGTTTTTTTTAAACTTCTTTGGAAATATGAGCCACTTCAGTTTACCCACCGTGGATTTGTAATTAACACTGAGTTCAGTTTTCAACCATTTCTGAAGTGTATGTTTGCCAAAAAGTGTGAAATAACCAGAGCTTTATGTTCTTAATATTTGGGGATTTAGGGATGCAGATGTTGAGCTTGTGTCTGAACTGATTCATCGCCAAGCCATGATATGTAGCACCAACAGTTAAGCATGTCTGGGCATTAAGCAGACATGAGGTCTCAAGCACCCATAGATATCATTATCTTGTGTATGTAATATGCCTGTTGGTTTTTACTCAAATAAATATTACATATCCTTCCCAGAGGAAAATCTGCAGTATCTATGTATTGAGGCTGTTCCTCAGTTGGCAAAGCGCGTATTGCCTCCTCATTGGTGAGCAACCATGTTTGCTGTGAAGGCACTGCCTTTTCAAGGCCTCAGCCAAAGCAACATCCAACTTAGGAGGACTACAGTCTTCACCCCAAACTGCTGTGTGGGTCCCAGACCAGAGTTCCTCACTGGGCTGGATTTCTCCTCCTGGCACAAGGCCTGCAAGGACAAATCCCGAGCATTTAGTCTTCCTGTATTTGCCTGAGCACAAAGCATAACATTTAATTTTAAGGCATTAGGCTGAAATGAAGTCAGAAAAAAACATATATGCTAAAACAGATTTGTTTGAATGAGGAAGAAAATGGAGGTCTGGTAGCTTTGATCTATAGTCTGACCAGGGATTCGAATATGCATCTATGAGGCTAATTTTCCTGTCGTTCTCCTCTCCCTACCCAGCAGCAATGAGTCTTTGTTATAGTTTACAGCTTGAAGTGATTTATTTTCACAGGGTGGTTCACTCTTTTCACTTTCATCACTCTCAGAGCTCCTATCTTCCCTCATGCAGTTCAACAGGCCCCCAAGTTAGGCTGAAACCAAAGAAGTTTTGTGTGTCGCTGCACCCTTTCCTCCTGCAGACTTTCCTTGATACCTGTCATCCCTTGCTGTGCCCATCAAGCACCATCCTGAACCCCCTCCTCCCTGTGCTGGCCAGAGGGGGGTCCCCAACCACTGTAGCTTATAGCTTAACTTAGTAAGGAACCCAAAACTCAGGATGGGAGATGACTGAAGCAATGTATTAGAGTCAAAGCGGTATTGCACTAGTTGAGCTGTTCTTTAGTTGCTTGCCTTGCTGTGCTTTCCATTTCTGATCTCTTGCCATACGAGGTTAGCGATGTGGAGTCCCACCAGATATTAAGTTTGCCTGCAATTTTTTTCCCTATAAATCACCTCCAGTGTAGACATTTCCTCCCACTTAGGATATAGAGTGGTAGAATAATAATTTTATCTACAGAATGATACCATTTTAATAAAACAGATGATGCTTAAAACAAAACCCAAAGCAAATGAAGACGGAACAAAACAAAAACCCCACACAACCCTCTCATCAAAACCCGACAGAGATCTGGGTTACTGAGAGGGGTGGTGCCTCTCTAGCTCGTAATTTGGCCATTAAATAGGTACCCTGCACAGAAGCACACAGGCTAATGAAGGAGGGATGCTGGGTGTTCTTCCCACGTTTCCTGCAGTGTCTGGGTGGCTTTTTGCGCAGCTAGCTGGACATTTGCTGGCAGGTTTGGTCAGTGCTAAAACACACGTCTTCCCCTCAGGCTGGTTGTCAGCTAATCAACATTAATGATTCCCTGCTTTTAGTATGCCCCTTTAAGGTTGCATTGCCATTTATTTTTTTACTGGTTTTATTCTTGTCCCTTCACTCTCATAAAAGTTTTGGGGGGCCTGTACTGGGCTAATTACAATTCCCAGATGCATATACTTTCTAAAAAAAGTTATGCATCATTAACTGAGTTAATATTTACCTAATTGTAATAGCAAAGCAATAAAATTCAATCCCCACAACAATGTGATATGGTAACTTTCTTTCCTCTAACTGATGGAGAGCTGGGCTACCTGCCAAGGAAGTCAAATGGAAATAGGAAGCAATATGAACCAATGAAATTTCTTTCTGAGGTTTAGAGATGTTTTTTGCTTCTTTTTGTTTAGGTTTTTTTAATCTTCTGGCGTTACTTGATTAATTTTTCTTCCTATCTGTTCCCAACTGTTGTTCTGTCACTGTGCATGTGGCTTTCCAGGGAGAGGAGTTGGCCTACAAAGGCATTAAATTTTTGCCCCTTTTTACCTCTTTCTCTTATGAAAACTACCTTCTCCACATAAGGTTTCTTAACCGTGGCAAGCACGCCACCAAAAGTACATTCTTTCCCCCCCCATCTACCTGCTTCAGCGACATGCTAGTTTTCGCTGGTCTCTGTCAATGCCTTTTCAGATGAATCCCGGGATTCCTTTCTTGGTCTGGATCTGTTTAGTGTAGTCAATCCCTAGCTGTTATGTAGCCTTCTAATGAGATTGTATAATGATTTTGCCTATAGTCTTTTGCTGCTAAGTACCTTCCAGGGGACCACTAAAAATAGGGATTAAATACTTCACTGCTGTCAAAAAGATCTTGTGGGTTGTGGTAGACACTGCACAAGAAGGGATGCTATGCGAAACAAAGCAGAACTATAGTTTTCCATCTAATGAGAAGCTAGTGAAACAATCAACTTGGAAAATATTCTTCTAATCTTTCTGCACTTATTGGGGGAATATGAAATCCAGATTAGACACTTTCTTAGTCAGTGTCCTTGGTGTCCATACAGTATCCTGACTCAACAAGCACAAAGCCGAATGAATCTGTGGTCAAAAATGCCTTAGCATCTTGCCCAAAAGGAAGCTTTCAAAACCAGCTCCTACTATTCTATCTTTGTATCAACAGATATGACTTTTTTCTCCAAGTAACTGTTCTTGTCACTCTGTGAAACACATTGAGTTTGCTATGATAGGGCTGTCAGTGTGTAAATGAGTAGATTTTAAACATTTAATGAATAAAAATTGCATGGACTTGGATCACCAGATATATGAAATGTACTTAATGTTTTAGGCTAAACGTTAGCCCTGTATCTTGAGGGAGGGATTGCCAGTACTATGCAGAGAAAAACTATATCTTGCAGCACAATAGAATCTGAAAAAGCTCCTGAGAGTTGTCAGAAATTTCATCTACAGTTTGTGAAGAACTGATTAATTTTCCAATGGGAAGGTGAGGAAAAAAAGGTCTGGTTGAGTACCTAAAATACCAAGCTCAGTAAAATCAGAGGCAGAAGTAGAGGTCTCAGGGGAAGCATTCCTGTTTCCTTCATTTAGTCTTAGCTGAGTATGGACACAGAGCTAAAGTTACCGCGCTCTCCAGAGATGTTGTGCAGGGTCTTGGTGGAATGGGAACAGTGCATTATAAATCTCTTTGCAGAGCATAAGAGCGTAAGATCCTTGGAAGAAAAATGTATCGACTCTTATGTCATTTAAGGGTTGTGGCATTTCCAACCTTGCAATAATTGCCTAACACTTTTCATTTGTGAGAAAGTAGAACGAGACATCTTAAAAGGGGGTTCTGCATATTGTAAAAGTCCAACCGCAACTTGAAGAAACACCCCTGAGACTTATTGCTACCATTATAAGCTTAGAGTAATGTGCACATATTTTTTCTTTTTAGGCCATGCAGACTTTATCCAACCCTCAGAGATAAAAAGGAAAAGAAAGTCCTGTTAAATAAAGAGTGGTGTTTTTCTTTGTTTTGATCTTCCTGGGTCAGACACACCAATGTGTGTCATGAAGGCAAGGTTTCCTGCTAGCCATGGCATCCATGGCCTCATGTACCACAGCGACATAGCCTCTGAGGATCTGCCTGAAGGCTGCTGTTTCACTGTTGGGGCTGGGATTTCCAGGTCTGCTGCTCAGCTGTAGAAGACTCAAAGCAATAACTGCAGGGGATGATGGCAAGGGATGTGGCTTCATTCAGGCTGCAAACTCAATAGCTCAGTATTGGGCTTCCAGGTGGATTACCAGACACAACTCCACAGCCCTTGCTGAGGCACAGTCAGTTTGGCAAGGCAAAGTAGTGAACAGTGGTTGAATACTTTATTAAGGAAAATGTACATCATTTGAATTTCATTAAGTTTCATTCTCTGTGTATATCAGTTTTGCTAGAGAGCTAATGTAGCAACACTCAGTTATCCCCTCAGTAGCTTGGGTTCTTGCTGGTTTCGTTACTGCATTTTGGAAGACCTCAGGCCCACTCCGTAACTTAACAACTAGAGGTTTTCTTCCTTCTGTTCAAACTTCCTAACGTGCCTTAAGACAGCTTTAGAAGAGGGTAGAGACGATTAAATCATAGCAAACAGAAAAACAAATATAGTGATGAGTGTAGCTGTTGAATAATTCATAAGTTTTCACTTGAACACTAGCTGTGTTTCAGAGTCAGCAGCAAAAGCAGTCATGAAACCTTTGGCACTGAAGTCTGTCAAGAAAGTGGTACACTAGAATCTCACAAAAATCCTAGTAGTAGATGAGGCATGGATGGGGGCAGAAAACCTCTCGATCTTTTTGGCTTCAGACAGCACGATTCACCCATAGCCGCACAGATCTCCCCACCCCTGCTCTTGAACAGTCTTTGGACTGAAAGATTATTATCATTGCTCCCATTTCCCTGGTATGGAGGCACAGGCAAATAACAAGACTTGCTGGAAGTGTCTCAGGTGGACATTAGTACTGCTGATGCCAGAATCAGGGCTGATTCCCATGCAGTATGGTCCCTCTGCCACTGGATTGCTCTGTCTTGCCTTGTTATTATTACAAAATATTGACTTACTATGAGAGTTGCAAAGTGGGGGAAAACCCAAAACTGCACATTGCTCTCCTGCTGCTCATCAGTCCTTGGCTTTTCTCTCCCTTTCCGTCAGCCCCCCACCCGCACTATTTTAGTAACGAGAGAACAACCTCTGCAATCTGTTCAGCAAGAGAACAAGTCATCTGAGCACAATTTCCTCTTCTCTGTTGTTGAATGTAACTTCCCTTGGGTAGGTGAAAATTTTGGCAGTCTGTACAAAGACTAGCAGAGACTGAAGCAGAAGCTGTAATAGAGCTGTTATGACTTGACAGCCCTGTTTTGTAAGGCACTGGGGGATTCTATTACAAGTCAATTGTAGCTTCAAGAAATTTTAGAGTATGGCATCTGCTTGTATGGTTTCCTTTAATGTTTACTAAATGAAATTGCAGTAGACTTTAACATGGAGACTATGGCTGTAGCAGGCCTGGACGACTCAATAAAAACTAAAATCAATCAACTTGGTTTTGTTGGCAAGGTTTTGTTCTGCAAGTGGAAATAAATGTTTTTGCAGCTCTAATAATTTCATATGCATTTCTTCAGGTGCTGACAAAACACTATTCTTATAATGCTGCTGAGTGCACTGTTCTTTGCTGAATTTGTGTTTAGAGACCATCCTGTTAAAGGTCATTTAATGTAGCATCACAAGTATCTGTGTCATTACAGTGTGTATCAGTGAAGGTCAAAACCTGGAAGGAAAAGTTCTATGGCTTGAGAAAAGACTTTTCACTTCTCTACTCACGTAACCTTCCTTTTTCTTGAATTAACTAAGGAAGATGATAATAATTAAAGTTTCATATCACTTGTTCCATGTAGAATCATAGAACAGTTAGGGTTGGAAAAGATCTTAAGATCATCCAGTTCCAACCCCCCTGCCATGGGCAGGGACACCTCATATTAAACTGTGCCGCTCAAGGCTATGTCCAGCCTGGCCTTGGACCCCGCCAGGGATGGAGCATTCACAACTTCCCTGGGGAACCCATTCCAGTGCCTCACCACCCTTACAGTAAGAACTTCGTCCTCATATCCAATCTAAACTTCCCCTGTTTAAGTTTGAACCCGTTACCCCTTGTCCTATCACTACAGTCCCTAATGAAGAGTCCTTCCCCAGCATCCCTGTATGCCCCCTTCAGATATTGGAAGAGGGCCCTGAGGTCTCCAAGCAGCCTTCTCTTCTCCAGGGTGAACAGCCCCAACTTCCTCATCCTGTCTTCATAGAGGAGGTCATCATAATAGAGCGTATTTTTATCATAAGACAGTGACTCACAGTGGTGGCAGGAAAAGGGCCAACACTTTAAAAATGAGGCAATGATGGGTTCTCTGTTACCAGCATTTTTCAGATCTTAAGTCTCATGATAGGTGAAATGTGGGCTCCAGCACGTGTGGCTCTGAAACCTGTCTATGAACAGGGCTGGTTTTACTAGTTGTTAGTATTGTTGTGATGGCACATGTGGTGTGTGCCAGCTGAGGAAACAGGGCAGAAAATAACGCAAGCCATCGAGGCCCTGGTACCAGCACAGGACAAGCCAGGCTCACACTGAGCTCCCAGTTGGCATCCTGACTGTGGGAGTCACCTGTGCGTGAGGACCAAGGGACCAGACTGACCGTCGCCTTCCCCATGGGAAACTCGAGGGCTGCAGGAAGGTCTGGGACCAGGAGCACGATGGTGGGCACTCAGAGGTTGCTGCTCCATCAGCTTTTCTAGGAGTCTGCTGTTTTGCTATCTTTTCAGCTGCAATCCTATGCAAAGGTGTGTATTAGCACCTTTATGACTGTATTATGGCTCAGGTTCTTGTGGGATGTGTTTATTATTGGGAGAATGCTGTTGAATAAAATTATGATATACGACTATATACTGTGGTGTTTACTCCTTGGTAGAGCAATGGGAGGCAATTGATGGCCTATTTTTGGAAGAGTACTTGGTTAATATCTACTCTGAGCTCTTCACTGGGCTGAAAGACATCAGCCTTCAAAACCAGTGCTGTAATGCTGAGCTGTGTACCTTTCTATGTTCCCCTAGGATTTAGCTCTGTCCCCTAGCCTGGTTTAATCCACATCTGGTTGTAAAACTAATTCCTACAGCCTGCATTGGAGATACTACCTATTTCTGTGAACTTCTGACATTTGTGTGGGGTAAAAAAATACCAAACCAAACAAAACCAAAAAGTTTTGTAAAAAGAAATCCTGGGAAAAAAAAAAAAAATAATAATAAAGGAAAACCACAAAGTGTTTATGTTGGTCTCATTGTCCTGTTTAGAAACAAATGCCTCTGCCTGCATCTGGGAAATTAGAGTACATTTTAATGATGATTTAGACATCCCAACAGCAACCCAGGGAGTTAAAAATACACTGTGTTTGGATTTGGGTTTTTTTCCCACAGTTAGAAATAGGACCTTTTTAGTGGATACAGCCTTACAAAATGTTCAATACTTTTGCTGGCAGTGAGCAGAGAAAATCGGATGCACTGAAGGTCATCAATACACATCACTCACACCTCAGATAAGTATTATGTTTCTTAGTGTATGCTAATTAACCACCATTTTAGATAGCTTGTGTTAAAGCAGCAGTTCAAAACATCTGGAAATTAGAGGTGACAGCATCTCCAAAGCCTGGAAGTTGCCATCAGATAAGTTGAAGTGGTCTTGTTGGGAGGTGGCCATAGGCAGAGCTGGAGTTGTCCTTTGAGTAGAGCCAAGTGATGCCCAGTGCACTTGAGGATGTGCCGCTGTAGGGCACATCTACCCCACTGAGGCTGCTGTTACAGCCAAATAGCTGGGCAGCTCCCTCGAAGGAGGCAAAAGCCCAGCCTCTTTCGTAAAGAAAAGTGTGCATCTGGCTGTGGATTCTGCAGCACTACCTTTGGAGGACTTTTTGGACAATCCTGATTCTCAAGACCTCTGGGGCTTTCTGGTCCATGGAGCATAAAACCCTGAGGTAGTCAGAAAAACTGGGATTTACAGCCCTGGTGAAGGCCTGAAAACCCTGCTGGGATGCCTGGTACAGCACAGGACTCCCAGATTCCTAAAGGAGGGGGGAGAATATCCATGCCCACCTGCCAAGGAACTGGAAGTTTCCAGGAGCTCAAGCCAGATGTGTAGCTGGAGTTTGTATAACTTCTTGAGCTCCCTCAAATCCCTCCTTTCCGCTCTGAGGCAGTCCTTGTAGCAGAGAAACTGAAGTGGGGACATCTGTAAACTTATTAACTGCTTATTAACCTTGCTTTGGGGATAAATATCTGTAGAGTTTTCACAGAGTATTGGAATTCCACAAATCAGCATTTTCTAATGAGAAGGTGTTTTCTCAAGGGCATTGCAAGCAGTCCTGCTGAAAACGGTGCATGTGCCAGATAGTGGGACAGGAATATACAGGGGACAGAAGCTATCTTAGATCTATCCAGTACCATATGATATGTTTAATCTTCTTTTGTACCCATGCGAACATCTAGGGCGTGCACCGTGGGTGCTGGGAAGTTGGAAAACACGAGTAGATGTTTATTAGATTTATATTTGTGTTCCACCATTTTCTTCTTGACTCATGGGCTCATTTGTGGTGCAGATCAGCTCCTTCACCTAAAACAGATTTTGGGGGTGTTTCTGAATTGAGCTAATCTTAGGGTCTTTGACAGCAGGAGGCCTCACCAAATCCATCTGCTGATACCCACCCCATTCTGCAGGTATCAAAGCTGGTTGTGTGCTCCCGCATGCCTGCACACCACCTGTATCCTCTCTTTCTTCATATGAAATCACCTTCCTGATGGAGTTCAGCACAGCCCTCCCTTTCCCTCCCTTCCCCTGAATAAAAGCAAAAGTAACCATATGCATAAACTAATGGCTTTGCTATCAGACCACCAAATGGGTCCCAGAGCATGGCAACATGAAGGCAGCAGTACCAGAGCCGAGCAGTCTCAGGGCCCACCACGTTGAACAGTGCAGGCGCAGGCGGATGAGGACTGACATTTGTAAAGAAGTTAACTCATTAACAGGTCAGCTAACGACACAACCAAACCAATAGAGAGGCACAGCCAGAAAGCTGACTTTTGTTCTCTTGTTGTTACAGTATACAGTGAAAGATTGGTATTGTTAAACCCTCTTGTTGGACAGAAGGACATGAAAAGGTGTCTGTTTTCTGTGCAGACTTCCATGTCATGCCCCAACCCTTTTCTTTTCCTCTATGCAAGCAATTTCCTGAGCTACAAGCAGTATAAAACTTATCCAGAGGCAAAACATTTCCAATATAGCCTTGGGCTCTTTTGATTTTCAGGGTTTTGCTGACAAAAAGGACACAACCTCCTTGCGGCACAGTGCCTCTGGGGTGGAAAATGGCGTCTGAAAAGAGAAGCAGGAGAGAGCCCACCATGAACACTGCTGCACCATCTGTAGCGTGCAAAGATTGCTGATACATTTCTCTTTGAAGCTGTTGTGAAAATGTGATTTTGGATCTCTGCTGTCTTGAGGTCCAATTCTACATTAACTGCAGTTTCTCAGTGAAAACCAGTATCCCATTTCTTGTCTGTGTGGAGCTGGCGCAATACACTACTGCCTTTCAGGACACTGCACAGTGACAGGGATGGTGAAAGCATGAGCTTCTATTTATTAACTGAGTGATACCATATGTAGATTCACTGGATGTTTACAAAACCGTGTGGGTGGGTTGATCAAACACATGGGGCCTTCCTTTGGTTTAATTCCTGTTCACTGATGAGAGTGAAAAAAGAGCAACAAATCAAATCAAAACTGGGCTGCAGCCAAGCAAAAACAAAAGTGAAAGATGATCGAATTGCATTGTGCTTGTGTCTTGGTTTTGAGGCTTAAGTAGAAAGATGCCTGACCCCTTTCTTGCTACTCCAACCCTGGAAAGAGCATTGCCTTCCAGCCTGGCACAGCTGGAGCCCTGTGTCCCCTCAAGATGCCTAATGACTTGCAGATTTATTTCAGCGCAGTAAAGGGATTTACCTTCTTCCAGAAAATGCTTAGGAAATGATCACCTAATGCAGGAATGGATTCGTGTACTGATATGTGAGAGAGAAATACATCATATGGCCAGGGGCTCAAAACACCTCTCCCAGTCATCTAGATGGATACTCCCTAGTGCATGAAGTGCTCCACAGTCCCTTGCTGTGGTCCCTGTTGTAATCAGTGAGCAATGCTGGAAACCCAAGCAACCAGGAATTTGCTCTACTGTCACAGAAACCTCTGTTTCTGCTGTGAGATTAACATTTGACCTGTACAGCTTCAACCTTTTCCTTTTAGGATCCTCATATCTTTAGGGGAAAGCTTGTAGCTGAGCTTTTAAATGGTATCGGTAGCCACTACCTACACCTGCATCCATCTGCAGTGAATAATAAGAGAGCTTGCATGTAGATATAAAAGGTTATATTTTCCCATGCTGTAACTTGATTGTCTTCCACAGAATTACACAGGGGACAGATTAGGATAAAAGCAAATCCAGTCCAAACTTTTACTTTGGGAAAAACTTATATTGGGATTAATAGGTTACTCTAACTTTCTATCCTGTAGATGCAATTAAAAAGTTATAAAGGAGAAAAAAAAAAGCACCCCTGGGCTTAATGGCCTTGGTTTTTTATGGCCTTTTATCATGCATAGTCCTCAGCACCTGTTTAAAATCCTATGTAATCTGAAGGCAGCTCCTTTGCATGGGGGTTTCTATGCCACAGCTGTGTATGCTTAAAGTAACGAGGGGTGGGTATATCTGCCTTTCAATGGTGCCCAAGCACATCGTGGTTTCCTGTGGGCTTTTCTCTGCTGCCTGGCGCAAGGTAAAGTGGCTTTTTTTTTGTGTAGTTTGTGTTCTCAATTGTGAGGTGAGCTTTGGGCTACGCTTTGACAGATGGTTTGGGCTTGTTTGTAGGCTATCAGGTGGTAAAGTTTATCTTGGAACGCTGTGCTGTGGCAGTTGTGAGGGTGTTTCTTGATGTGGTTGCTGTGCTAGAGATTGACTGGAAGCCTCTGAGGTAATGGGGGTAGAATCCATGTCCTGTGGGTGCCCTGTCCTGTGGGCTTATGATATGGTCTAGGGTGGGAGTTCTGATGTGCCTGCCGTTCTCTTGAGATGGAGCAGAGATTTGTTTGTACCTTGAGAAGTGAAAGCCGTTGGGCTGAAGGCAGGAGTAGTGGCAGGCCTCCTTTGTGCTCTTGTGTTGTTTGCCCCTGCCTGTCTAGGTAGGTGGTGTGCTTGTCTGTAGGTGCCTGTGGTTCTGGTATGTCCTCTAAAAAACTCTTATCATAGTTTATGTTTTAGTGGTATCTAATGAGTGAAAGGCTTGATACTGTATTTGGGATGCTTTCTCAAAGAAAGCAGAAACAGTGTGGACTTACACATATTGGAGCTTAGGTGGAGGCATCTGTTCAGTACTATTGTTGGTAGTAACTGGAGCTTTGATGGGAGCTTTAAAAAAGGCTGAGGATTTTGCCCAACTGGCCTTTCCTGGGGTCTGGTCAAGGCACTTGGAGACCCTTTTTACTTCTAGCATAAGTCTTGTTGCACTCTATGGGAATGCTGATAAAACCATGTTCTGCATTTGGGGAGATGATTTTGTGTTAGACTTAAATACGAAGCAGCGCAGGAAGCAGCCTCTCAGGATTTTTCTTGTTTTTTCTCTATTTTTCTTTTGCTGAGCATGGGCTTACTCTGCCTTGGTTATATCTCCATCCCCAGCTGCTTTATGGTCTTTGCTTTGCTGCTCAGCACTAATGGTCTGTGTTCTGATGCTACTTTGGGAGATGGTGGGCAGCAGTGTGTAAAAGAACAGCTCCTAGGTGTTCTGAGGAGGAGTGGTTGCTCTGCAAAATGGTCTTTCCAGTTGCCCAGAGCTGGTATAGGCAGGGGACACTAGGCTGGAGGCTTGCTTGCTCTCCTTGCAACTTCAGGAGGGTGGCTAAGAAATCAGTGCTTTCTTGTTTATCACTTTTTCTCCTGTGTCTCACTGATCCTCTCTTTTTGTTTCATTCCTTGTAGTATTTTTGCCCTTGAATTGGTAGGGGTATTTAAGTGTGTTTTCATTAGACTTGCTTTGCCTCTGTGAGCCCTGAACACTACTATGCTGTAGGGTGGATGTTTGGCTCTTGCTTGTGTTACCTACATCTGTTGATTTCTGCTTGGATTAAATACATGATTATTGACAAGGTTTACTGGTATGATGGCTATGTTACTTTGAGTCTTTTCTTAGAAGGTAATAAAAATCTCAGTAACACTGATTATTTGTATGGTGGAAATATAGCTGTCTTCCCACCTTTCTTCCAGACTTGCTTTTATTGCCCTTTCATGGGTGGTTAAGTGATGGGCCAAAACGCAATGAAGATATTTCCTAAATGAAAGATGTACAGGAGGAGAAGAAAGAATGTTGTGCTTAGGAATAGGTGAGGGGTTAGAGGCAACGTTGATACTATCCTCAGCTTGAAGAGAGATGCTCTCAGTCTACTTAGAGTTTCCCTGGAGGGTGCAAGTCTTTTGTTGAATTAGAAGTTGCCTTTTTTTAGTTGAAGAGAGGTTGATTACTTTTACTGACTTGAGGTTGGGGTAAGCGGAGAGTGTAGTGGAAGAGCAGTGACACTTTAAAGCAGAACCTTGCCCAAATGTCTCTTGCCAGCAGGGAGTGTTTTCTGTTTTATGCTGAATGCTGTGTATGTGTCAGAAATATGGATGCCAGACACAGCGATAAGTAGAAAGATCGCACAGTTAATTATCTTGGCAAAAGGGAAGAGCAGTTTTGTGGAGCTAAAACACAGAGACATGCTTTGTGGAGGATGTGTGGGATAATAGCCTTGCTGTTCTGTTGCAGGCTTTTGGAAGATAGTTTGCCCTGTGTGCAGAAGGCACTAATGCTGCCGCTTGTCAGGGCATGGAATTGAATTGCATTCCAGGCTTGAAACTCAACCTCCCACCTTGACAAATTGTGTGTGAGCTGAACATGATTTGAACCACTCCAGTGCAGTTTCACTCCGCATCACCCTTTGGTACCCTATTAATAGAATGTGTTAGCATCAGACAGCTTGGCAAAATGGTAAATATTACAGAGCACATGGCTGGATCATCTCCCTGATGGTAAATAGATTGTGAATAATTAAATAATGCTATAAGAGTGAAGAAGATCTGCCTAACATAAGGCACAAATTATGCTTCTCTCTCTGCTCCAGGTCAAACATTTCAGGCTCCTTTTTCTTTGCCATAATTGGACATAATCACTAACACAGTCAGTGACTAAAGACTGTCTGGTATCAATTCCCGTATCCAGGAATCACAGCATCTAGATCTTGAAAGAGTTAATGCTCCCTATTAGCTGATTAGTTCACTTAATTTGTTGTGTCCCATGGTGATTGTAAAGTAAATACAAAAGGGTACTCTGTTTCAAATACCTTCCTGCAGCTCTGTGTGTGTTATGTATATATGATCCACACATGTGTATACCTACTGCCTCGTAGTTGAAGGTGTTGAGAAACTGCAGTTTTCCTTGGCTTCAGAGGAAGCTGTTGGCTCAGCACTTCTTAAAGAAAAGTTGACTAAGAATATTTACACCCGTCTGAAGGGAACAACTTGTTCCATGGAGCAATTCAGAAACAGATATGTGCGTGTCTTAAAGAATTTATCTGGTTTACTTCTCTTAAGTCTGCCTTGCTGGCTAATGGAAATGCTTCAGTCAGGACTCATCTTCTACAGGAATGGGACCCCACTTGCAGTTAAGTAATAAGGATAACAGGCATCTTACTTTCTCTCCTCCCCAAATAAAGCTTAACATGACTTTATTCCAGCTTGCTGTCCCTAGATTTCAAAATGTACTGCTGCTACTATAGAGACGAAGATAACTTCTTTAGCGTGTAGCCCGCTGATAGTGGTGTCTTTTCTTGCTGCTTACTTGACTAGTGATGTGGTTTTGAAGTAGCTCTTTCTCTGCCTGCATCCATGAAAGTGTGTTACTGGACAAATGCTTTTGTTACATTTGACTAATTGCAGATGCTGAAAGCAGCAGATAGGGTTTATGTGGTTGCTTAACCCTATGCATGTGGGAGGTAGAAAGGTGTCCTGTAGATAAATGGCTTCCCAGGGTCGGTCAAGTTTTATCTTACTGTGGAATCAGACTGAGCTTTGTCAGAACTAGAGAGACAACCTATTAGATAGGTGTTTGGGGTGTAGGGAGAAGACAACCTTTAGTTCCTAAATGCGGTTGTGGCAACCCGCATGCCAGCAGTTCTGCATCTTCAGTGCAAGTTGAAACCCTCTGGTGGGGGAGTGCTTGGATACCTGAGCTCCAGGACCATTTGCTTCTTCCTATGTTGTGGTAGGCAGCAATGACTTTCATTGACTTCTGTATTAATCTATCTGCTTGCAAACAGGCAGAGGTGCTATTTTTCACACTGTGACAGCTGTGGGGAGGCTTATGACAATGGGCCTGAGTGTGGGAGGTGCTCACAGCTTGGTGGGGGGACAGCAGCTTGTAACAGTACTATGATTAAAGTGTCAAGTTACCGCTCTTTTGTGTTATATGTAGACTATAAAAGATGAATGCGTGGCGATATATCTTCTGTTGGAGTTGCTTGACAGTGAATGAGACTGTAACTAATTTGCCTGCAGAGGGGGAGCTCAGAATAAACCCTAGAGGTTTAGGGAGATCACTTGCTAGAGGAATGGACAAATAGACCAACTACCTCGTCTGGACTGCCCCCTGCATCCTGCCATGTCCTGGGGGAAGTCACTTCCGAAAGTAGTAATGGAGTGTTTTGTGGTCCCTTTTAACTGTTGAACATTAGTGTTTTGAAGCTTCCAATAACCTTTGCAGGAAGGTTGTCGCAGAGCAGCAAGTCCTGCTGCCGTACCAGGCTGCAACACTTCAGTTTGCCCACGCTTTTTGCAGCTCCCCAGCTGCCTGCCTTTTTTCACTGGAAGAGAACTGCCCTTCAAATGTATTTTGTTTTCTCAGTGTGGGTTTTCAGGTGTTGAGGCTAAAAATTGCCTTTCATCCTGTAAGGTGAGCAGTATCATGAAATTTTGTTCCTTTTGGTCCCTTGAAATAGCAGCTCCTAGGGATACTAGGGAAACATCTTTAACTCCCATGGTGATGGGATTGTGAGCATTGCTGCCTGCCTGCTGGGAGCACCGTGTGCGTATTTAGTACTCCTGGTTGCCAAATGGGGATATATAAGCGCAGGACCTGAGTGCAAAAGCACCACTGATTGGCAACCAGCATTAGCCAAAGGTCAGTGCTAATTACTCTGCCTCTTTTGCATGAGAGGCTTTGAAAGATAGAGAAGAAAGAGTCTGTGGCATTTTTCTGCTAACAAATTAGTTGGCTGACAGGAGGATGTCGCTGCTCATCAGTACTGATAGACTGTAAGTTGGTACTTCTGCAATTAAGCAGGACAGAAATATTGCCCTCGGAGAGTTAACTTTCTGGGAGTAATTACCACAGGTGTCAACACATGCTGATGAAAAGGATGGGGATGTATTTATTATATATATGAATCAAGATTGTGAATTATTAGACAGTCATTTGAGATGAGCAGCTCTGTCTGTAGCCCATCCTTTCTTCTGCCTGTTTTTGCTTGTTTTACTGATGATTATGCCAGGGAGGGATAGAGGGCCACCACTATGCTAGTTGAGCTCTGCTGATCAGATTTTGCCTGTTTGGATTCAATTCAATGCTGTGAACTTAAGTGAAAGTTTTAGGCTTGCTTTTTTTAGCCTTGCCACATAGATGTACCCCTGCAGTTCTGGTAAAGGCATTGCAGCTGAAGTTGAAGCAACTGAAACAGTAACACAAGGGAGGTCTGGAGGAGCTAAAGGAAAAACTGACTTTTGGAAGAAATTTGAAGGCAGGAGGCCCTTAATTAATAAGACAAGTGGCTTTGGATGCTTTGGGTTCTGCCTGTCAAGTTTCCATTACAGGGATTCAGTAGGGGCTAGGAAACAGGGCTCTGGAAACTAAACCCCTTAGGAGCGCCTGTTGATTGCCTAAAGATGGAGTCCATCAAAGCCAATTTTTCTTTTTCTTCGATGAAAAACATGATTTCTGATGAAAGCTTTTATTCAACAGCATTGGTAGGATGAGGCTTGGTTCCAACAATTAAAATATTGCCAGAGATATGTCCTGGAGTGTGCCAGGTCTGGTCTATGTCACCTTTATGACTCTGGGTAAACAGTGCTGAGCCTTTGCCATGGAACAACTGGAGTTGCCTTTACTGTGAGTTGTGCAAGTTTAGGTATTTAAAACTGCAAGTTTTGATGGGGGTTTTTCTTCTTTGTTTTCTTTTCCAGAATAAATTCAAGTAAAAAAGAGCAGTAGCTTCTTGAATTTGTTAGGTGAGCTGAAGTACTTGCTTCCAGCTGTGTCCCTAGCTTTTCTCTTTTATCATTACATGTTTAAACTAAGTGCATGGGGTTTCAAAGAGCCTATCTACCTCCTTACTAAGTTACGGGGACAGAGTTTAGCGGAAACCAAGTGACCAAACTCTGCTGTCACTGAATAACAGACGAGTGCAGGTTCTTTATGCCCTGAATGTCACCACCTTTGTGCTCATCCTGTGCACAGGACATGGGCGTGAAGTATAAAATACACACAGAAAAACCACTTGCAAAGCCAAGAAGTGGTTGTAGCCTCACATAAATCAAAGCTGTGACTTACCTTTTGCATAATAGAAAAACACGTGGAAATCATACTTGGAGACAAAGAGCTCCCTGTCGTCCGCTGAGACAGTACAATTCATCATGTGTTAGGATCTCATGTGTGGTTGAAGGTAATGCTTAGTGGAGCAGGGTGATGAACGTGTCCTACTGTAGCACACATACCCCCATGTATTT